>SEYY01003070.1:15000-17500 GCA_009176605.1 Armadillidium nasatum | reverse complement strand
GAAACTTTATTTTGGACAAAAATTTTGACAATACCTGATGTCGCTCTGAGCGAAGTTCTTTCAGTAGCCGAATAATATCTGCTATGATTTCCTCCTGGAGCTTTTGCCATTTGTCCCAACAAACAGAATGTATTATTCTTTGTACCACATGAACCTGCAAGTAAACAATATGTACGTTACCAACAATTTATATAATAAAGTTTTCTTTCTGTAATTACCTCCTATCTATCTATCTATCTCTCTATCTATCTATATATATATATATATATATATATATATATATATATATATATATATATATATATATATATATATATATATATATATATATATATATATAATATAGCCAAAAATTTTCATCTATCTCTCTCTCCGATATTTTTTTTTAAAACATCTAAATGTCTGTTCATGTTAATATATATAATAAAATTATCTCTATAATAAATTCAAAAGAGATCAAGTTGGTTAATTTCGAATATTTGTTTAAATGCCAATTTTTTAAATGAAAAACAAAAATTCAAAAATAGGTACAATCGTAACTTCATATCTTTTGTACTTGTTTTTTGTTTTGGTGTTGTCTGGTGAATATTAAAATTTGAAATTGTTGCCGTTCATTTTTCTTAAGATATTAATGGTAAAAAGATTTCGATTTGAATTGTATCACTTCTGAAATAATAATAATGCAACGTTACCTGTCCTTGAGTTGAAATAAAGATTTTGAGGACACGACAAAATAATTGCATTTTTCTCTTTGCACCAAACGTAATTTCTGCAGTTTGTTGGGTCACTGTACAAGCCATCTTCTTGACAGGATATTTCGTTGGTAAAAACTAAAGGATCATTAAAAGAATTTGATGTAAATGTAAGTGAAAAAAAGAAATTTACATCACTTATTCCACAGTATCGATTTCTCTAATAATTTAAAATAAAAACTTTACCTAATGGAGCGAAACCTTTTCCACACGAAATTTTCTCTTTCCAATTACATATTTTTGTTTGAAGATCAAAACCCATCCCCGAAGGACACTCAAAACGGAAAGCTTTCTTTTTCTCGTTACAAACGTAATAAACTCCGCAAAAATTATCATTGCGATAGTATCCTGGTCCTAAATGCAAAATAAAGTCATAATGATTAGACAAGAAGCCAATTTTTAATTAATTGTTAATATGATGTAAGAATTAATTGAAGTAACTTTACCTTGACATTGGAATCCTTTTGGAGAATCTATATTCGATCCAACGATATCGGAGTTTGAAGACTCTTTACCGTGAGTCGAATTAGATGACTTTTTATCATTTAAATCAGGGGTAGATCTTTCGGCTGAAGTAAGTCCATAAAGAAAAAAAGATTTTTTAAGGAGGGAAGAGGATTTTCCAATAGCATATATGAACTAGAATAGTGACAGCAAGAAATTATTTCGTAAGTTGTTATAATTTGTTGAAGAGTTTTTTGTGAAGGAAAACAGTTCAACTTAACTCATACTCTAAGCATATATATATATATATATATATATATATATATATATATATATATATATATATATATATATATATATATATATATATATATATATATATATATATATATATATATATATATATATATATATATATATATAAAATAATTTCGTTGTTAGTTATGGAAAAAAATGAAAATAATTTTGTTCTCAATAGAAAAAGAGAAAGAGAGGTAGATAAAGGGAGAATGAGTGGGGAGGAGGGGGAGAGTTCATGCACAATTTAGAAAAAATATAATGTTTTGTGTTCTCCAAAGCAATTTTATAAAACTGTAAAAAGCAATATATTGGCAGGGTAAAATTTTGATTGATTGATTGATTGATTGAGAGAGAGAGAGAGAGAGAGAGAGAGAGAGAGAGAGAGAGAGAGAGAGAGAGAGAGAGAGAGAGAGAGAGAGAGAGAGAGAGAGAGAGAGAGAGAGAGAGAGAGAGAGAGAGAGAGAGAGAAAATCTTTAAATTTGCAGTTTTGAAAACATATTCTAAAGAGACAGTGTACGAAGTTCAAAATGGATCTCATCTTACAATAAACATTCACAGATGAAAGGAAAAGAATAAGAAATGATTTCAATGAAACAAGAATATTAATTAATCTTGAAGAAAAAGATTCTTCACCTTCATCTAAGCTACTTGCAGCTGCAGAAATTGCTTCTGACGTGGTTGTGGTTTTCGGAATGTGAAGAGATGCTCGAAGGGCAGAAAGAAGAGGCCATCTGGTTCCACAGAGACCAAGATAATCATCAAGGTCCATAGACCAAAGCATAACCCCTCCAAGATTTTCATATTTAATGTAATCAACCTAAATTAAGCATAAATTATTATTATTATTATTATTATTATTATTATTATTATTATTATTATTATTATTATTATTATTATTATTATTATCATCATAAATAAAATTAAAATATATAAAATGATGTGTTGAAATGCTAGAATAGAATTTTACTTGTTTGAAATGAGAAAGGTGGAAAAATTTTGAGAT
>SEYY01003069.1:0-5000 GCA_009176605.1 Armadillidium nasatum | reverse complement strand
GATACCGATACCGATACCGATACTTCACTTCACTCCATCCCTAATATATATATTATATATATATATATATATATATATATATATATATATGAACACATTCTAACATTTCTTAAGCTTCGCAACAAGTTCATAAAATGTCAAGTGAACTCGTCCGAATCGGTTTATTTAAAAAAAAAAAAAAATGTAATGTCGACCCAAAAAAGGATAGAATAGAAGAAAGAAATGTTTCAAACTTTACTTGCGAAGTGCTTTAAAAATCTGAGCGTAGCGTTTAAGTTTGGGGCAAGAGCTAGTAAAGAAAAGGTAGACTGAACAGTAGTACACATCAAAAAGGCTCTCTGCAAGAGAAGTGAAATGGTTTGTAGAGTCAGTGAAAGAAAGAGAGTTTATAAAGCGAAAAGCCCTAGACTTCACATTTTCAGTGAAAACTAATAGTTGAGGTACCTCAAATGTTTGACTCATATTTCATATGACGTTTACACTCTCTAAAAAAGGCGAACGATACCTTTACAAAGAGTAAATAAGTTACTGGTGTGGTATGAAGAAATTGAGAAAGCGCCCCGGAACACCCACTTACAATATTGTTTGGTGAAAGAAATAAAGAGACTTACAAGAAAGATGATGCTAGGACCTTGTCGGTTTTACAACACCATATCAATCATTCCGTTGTTTAGTTGTCCTGTAAAATATTAAATATCCGATATTGAAAAGTACATTGATATATCGACCTTGTCGGTTTATAACACCAAATCAATTAATCCTTTTTTTTAGTTGTCCTGTAAAATATCAGATAGCAGATATTGAAAAAATACATCGATATATCGACCTTGTCGATTTATAACACCAAATCAATTAATCCTTTTTTTTAAGTTGTCCTGTAGAATATCAGATATCCGATATTGGAAAAATACATCGATATATCGATTATTTATTATATTTTATCACCACTAACTAGTCTGAGAGTACGCGGTATAGTCCCCGGTAGAAATATATTGCTTTGTAACGCATGTAATCATAGTATTATAAAACCAAGTTCCTGAAGGAAAAAGAAAAACCGACGACGAACGAAAATTTACTTTATTGTCGAAGATTTAAAGTTTATTTCCCGGAAATAACTAAAAAATTGAGATATTGAAAACTACTAGTCTGAGAGTACGCGGTATAGTCCCCGGTAGAAATATATTGCTTTGTAACGCATGTAATCATAGTATTATAAAACCAAGTTCCTGAAGGAAAAAGAAAAACCGACGACGAACGAAAATTTACTTTATTGTCGAAGATTTAAAGTTTATTTCCCGGAAATAACTAAAAAATTGAGATATTGAAAACTACTAAATTTCTCTGACCCAATATATATATATATATATATATATATATATATATATATATATATATATATATATATATTATATATATATATATATATATATATATATATATATATATATATATATATATTATATGCCAGAGGGTGGCATCGACTGCAGGAAAATTCCTGCAGTCGTACAGAAAAAAAAAAATTGATTAATATATTATATATATATATATATATATATATATATATATATATATATATAATATATATATATATATAATATATATATATATATATATATATATATATATATATAAATATATTAAAAAAAAAAAAAAAAAAAAAAAATAATATAATAATAATAATAATAATAATAATAATAATAATAATAATAATAATAATAATATGGTTTTTATCATTTTAACAAATTAAACAAAGGATATTTATTAATGATGATAATATAAAATGAGATAACGTATGGTAACCTAAGTTCCATTGCAGCCTATATAAAATGTTAAATCATCTGAATTATTAATTCAAAAGCGCCCTCTATGATGGGGTGCATAAATTAACGGTTTTACATTCATAAAATCATTTTATAAATTTTAAATTTCACAAAGAGAAATTAATTCTTAAAAGTAAAGTTGCTTCAGCGATTTTTTGCGTGATTATTTGTGAATGGAAAAATTTTAACTTCATGCAAGTCCCTCTAGAGTGCGCTTTTCAGAGCTGTACGGAAGTAATCAATGAGACTGACATACAATATATATAGGCTTTGTTATCATTTCAAGATATCGCTTAAATTATTTATGGTTTAAATTTTAATAAGTTTAGTTCTACGTTCATTTTTTTTTTAAATTACATTTTTCCAATACAAATGGGGAAATGCTTCAATGCGCGCAGCTTCTCCAATATAATATTTTAGTTCTGTCATATAAGTAACTAATTTCATTCATGTTTATACACTTATTTCAAGGGATAGTATAGGAACCCCTATAGTATAGGACAAGGGTCCTCAATCTTTTGAGATCTTTTTGACTACTGTATAAGGTCACGCATCCCTTCACAAATCTATGCCCATATATATATATATATATATATATATAATATATATATATTATATATATATATATATATATATATATATATATATATATATATATATTATACTATATATATTATTATATATATATATATATATATATATATATATATATATATATATATATATATATATAATATATATATATATATATATATATATATATATATATATATATAGTATATATATATATATATATATATATATATATATATATATATATATTAAAATAAGGGAGATGTGTGGTTGGAGAAGGAGTATGTTTGGGAGAGATGAACAGAGCATCCTGAGGTTGTTTGGGCGTGTTTGTAGTTGTTTGTATCAGAAGAGGAAGGAGTGAGAGGTAAGGAGAGACCGGGGGGAGGTTGGATGATTGGATGAGTGGGGTCAAGGAGTTACTGAGTTACTGGCAGTAGGGTGTGCAGTTGATGGGGGATAGGATAAATTGGAGAAAGGATGTGGCCTGCGATAGACACCATCCCACAATTTTTGTAAAGGTTTTGAGAGTAATATATATATATAATATATATATATATATATATATATATATATATATATATATATATATATATATATATATATATATATATATATATATATATATATATATAATATATTATATTATATATATATATAAGATTTGAAATCGTTAAAAGTGGCGAAAATAATATAAAAAAAAGTTGTAAAAATAGAGTTCCTGGGAAAGAGAATGACGGTGTCCAAAAAAAAAAAAAAAAAAAAAAAAAAAAGAAAAGAAAAGAAAAAGGAAGCAAAGCTTCGTAAAAAGAGGTAAATTTCCCATTAAGTTTTATTGCGTAAAAAATCCCTTGAAAATTCTAATCAAAATACGGTAGAGAATGATTGCTTTCAAAAAGGAGATTTTCTTCTACAGATCAGACTGAAGGTTCTGCTGCTTAAAAGAGTCTCACTTGTAGTTTTTTTTTTTCTCTCTTTTTCATCATTTCATTTTTTTGGCTTGACAAACTTGGCTTGTCAAGCTTTCTCTCTCAACTGAAAATTTTTAACTTTTTAATAGTATGGTCAAATAGACATTAAAATTATCTTTATTATCACTATCTTCTTAGCAGTACAGAGTTTACTGAAATCTCAGAAAGAGAAACAAAATTCCAATTCTGAACTCTCACAACTTTATTGAACAATATTTCCTGAAATGGACTTGCTATAATGTCTAATCAAACGTATATAAATATATATATATATATATATATTATATATATATATATATATATATATATATATATATATATATATATATATATATATATTATATATATATATATATTATATATATATATTATATATATATATATATATTGAAATCAAAAGGCTGAGTAATTAAAGAAAATTCATGGTTGCTTATAGGAAGCTGATTTTAAAGTTAGATTTAATTCGAGTGTGAATAAATAAATGAGAATGTGTTAGCGTGGGTTCTTTTTTGTGGTTGAGGGATTGGTTTGCGTTGCTCTGAGTTGGTAGTTGAAATGGAAATTTAACAAGTATTGTGTTGAGTGTAGGGGTGGTCTGTTGAACAGTTGTATTGGAAGAGGTAATTTAGTTAGCACAGGAGTGGACGGCCTTGAAGAGTTGGTAGGATCCTAAAGAAGTTGGCCCTACAGTAAAGCGCCACAATTGGCGTGAGTTGGGGTTAAATTTGAAAAGTTAGCTGGAAGGAGAGGAAGTTCAGAGGTGTTAAAGGTGGGACACTGAATGCAAGAGGGGTGAATAAAAAAGAGGAACGGGAGGAAGTGCGGTTGTGATGGAGGAAACGAAGCTAAAGGATGAGGGGGATTTGGTCTTTGGGAAATACAAACGGATTCACGCACTAGTGAATGAGAGATTAGGAGCAAGGAAGGGAGTGGCCATTGTTACGGGAGACAAGTGGTGGAGTTGTGTGAAAGGGAGAGGAAGAATGAGGCTAGAACAGTAAGTGTAAGATTAAGGTTAAGAAAAGTATTGGGTATTTAAATGTGCTTATGCGCCTGCGATGGGATCAAATAAAAGGAGGAGAGAGAGAAAGAAGAAAAAGATTTCGGGAGAGCCTCAGTATGTGAGTGTGTGAAGGTAAAACTGGCAGGAATAGATGGTTTATTTGGGGGAGATGATAAGGGAGAGAGCCGAAGAGGTGGCTGAATGACTGTTTAATGTGTTGGAGAGAAGGAAGAGTGCCTCAGAGTGGTAGAATGCAGAATAATAATATAATAATAATAATAATAATAATAATAATAATAATAATAATAATAATAATAATAATAATAATAATAATAATAATAATAATAATAATAATAATAATAATAATAATAATAATAATAATAATAATAATAATAATAATAATAATAATAATAATAATAATAACAGATGCTAAATATATGGAGTCTTGTATGGGATGAGTATATGTTTCCATTTATCAATATCGAGAAAAAGGTAAAAGTCACATAAATATTTTCTTTATACATAAAAATCGAACTGAGTAAATGATATATATATATATATATATATAATATATATATATATTATATAATATATATATATATATATAATATATATATATATATATAATATATA
>SEYY01003067.1:75000-86127 GCA_009176605.1 Armadillidium nasatum | reverse complement strand
TCTGAACACTTAATATCGTAACTCATTTCGGAAGTCAAAAGTTACCTGAAGAAGAATATCTTAACTTCTATCTCAATATTAACTTTATATTAAAATAACTTTTTATGCAACAGGACTTTATATAAGGATCTCTTTGAATAAGGAAGAAAAAAAGAATGATAAATAGAGTTTTATCGTCAAGCGTCCATATCTTTCGTATAATGATTAAAACATACTGAAACATATCACATAAAAGTAAATATCAACGAGCAGAACTCTCGCCGTTTTAATTAAATACCATATTTTAATCAAAAAATTAATTTCATAATTATTATATAAGGAAACTATTTAATTATTCTTTTAATGATATATGATTTATAAATAAACGTGAGCAGGTAGAAATTAATGAGAATAAATTAAAAGAAAATAAATTTATTATTAAAGGTGAAAAGTGGAAAAAGAGAATTTATCCATAGCCTTTAGAAATTGTTTTAAGTAAACAATATGTAATTCTAAAAATAAATAATATTTAAGTCTTTAGGGAAATAAAGTCAAATCTAATAATAAAATACAAATAATGAATTACTACTGATATTATTATTAAACTATAACAATTTTAATTAAGAATTTGTAATTTAATTAATTTTTGAGGCTGAATATTAAGTTTATATTACTAATCTAGTTATTTCAATGGTAACAATTCTTTATATATATTACATAAACAAGGAATTTAGTACAATATTGATATCCTTTGTGCTATTTAATTCTTAACAAAAATAACCAACTCTGAACGAAGATATAAAAATAAAGAAAATTCGGGATCGAAAAAAGAAACTAAGAAGAAAAACACTAATTTTAATTCTTAATGTAATATAAAAAGATAAAACTTACAAAATATAATATAATATATATATATATATATATATATATATATATAAATATATATATATATATATATATATTATATATTATATATATTATATATATTATATATATATATATATATATATATATATATTTTTTTTTTTTTTTTTTTTTATACTCTACACCATATCCGCAAATGCAGGTGGTGTCAGCTGCAGAACTTCATATTCCTGCGCCGTACTTGGGAAGAAAAAAAATGGTTTAAAAGGTTCCAGCCTTTAGAACCATGCGAAGAATATTCCTATTTGTTTACTACGTCGAAATACCAATCCTTTTCTACCAGAAGTTAACTAGAAGTTTCAATTAAAATTTTATTGGTTCACGGATGATTTTGATTTAAAATTATTTAAAAGACCTCTTCCGAAAATTTTGTTGCTTCACATATGATTTTATTTAAAATTACTAAAAGACCTCTTTCGAAAATTTGTTGCTCCTCTTGATAGTTTAAATATTATTTTGATCAACTTATTTTAATTCCAAATGTTAAATTCAATAAAATTCTTTATATATATTATATATAATATATATATATATATATATTATATATTATATATATATATATATATATATTATATATTAATTAATTAATTAGGGTGGGTCAACACATACCTTTTCTTAAAATTGTAAAAAATTACGCTATGCACTGGGGTTAGTATCATGGTCTGATACAGAGTGCAAAATTTCAAAGTTTTTCAACCCACCCTACCCCTCGCACATATTACCGCACTTTTAAGTTTTTCTCGATTTAAAAATCAATCTCAAAGTGTCTCAAATATAATTCCCAATCTTCTGTTTAACTATATAAGGCATACAACACATTCACAAACAATTTTCACACACATACATGCACACACATGCACAAATGTTATGGTAGAAGAGACTGAAAATAGAGGAAAGCCGAAACAATGAAGAATTTCTTTTTGAATTTGAATATTTGAAAATTCAGAGAATGGATTTGTGTATAAACTTTTAGCTATAACTGCTGACAGGTTTCGTGTAAGCTATATGGCCATTGCTGCTGTAGTCAATGCAGAATTTAAGGATATGGGGATATTGAATGAAAGTAATATGCTGGATAGGAAAAAAGTTGAAAGAGAGAGGAAACGTGTTGGGAAAAAGAATGCCATCAGAATTAAATTAGAAACTAACAAATTGAATGCATTGGATTTGATGGTAGAAAAGATCAAACTAAAAGAAAAGATGGAACTGAATTGAAAGAGCATTTTGTTATTATAAAAAAATAGACCATGATATTTACATAACTTATGTTACACCAGATTCTGCCAAGGTTCGATGTAATACTAATGAAATTATAACTTTCTTAATTGATTCTAATAGCGAGATTTCTCTTAAAGCTATTTTTTGCAAAGGGACTCCAATTAACACTGGAAGAGTTGGTGGAGTTTTGAGATTGATTGAAACATATTTGGAAAGACTGACACAGTGGTTAATTTGCCTCTTATATGCAAATGAACTTTCATTCAGACATATTCGAGGCAGCTGAATGAGAAACATCAAGCCAAAAACTTTTAAGGATACCACTGGAAATAAAATTGAAGAAGATGTAATTAGTTTTGAACTTGTAAACAGCAACCTTGAAAAATTCAAAGAAGGTATCTTTAAACAAATTAGCACTGACCAAAAATTTTTGTATGAAATGTTTATTAGTATAAAATCAGGGAATTTATCCCAATCATTATCCGAAAAATCTCCAGGAACCCTTCATTATGCCAGATGGCTAATAAAAACAAACAGGATCTTACGTTATAAGTTTCCTCAAAACATCCTAGCGAAGCTCTTCAAAATGATAATGAAAGTTTTAGCACCAGGGTGATTTTGGATAAAGTTACATCCAAAGGCTACTAATGGTGCACGTAATTTTTGGCAACTGATGTGCCTATTTAAAGACTTGGACAAAAACTTGCTCTGATTATGTAGCGTGTATACTAAGAATAAACTCTGAGAATGTTAGCGGACCCAAGAAAAGAAATTTAGTTGTTCAACAAATTATTCAAGCAAGAGCAAGGAGTTCCAATGCAAAAGTTTCTAAACTGTCTAAAACACTAAACTTTAATGCAGATGATTATTCAAAAGTATTGATTGGGAAAAGGAAACAGTTACCCAGAATCCTGTTTTAAAGGATTTAACAATTGACTAAATAAGACAATTTGTAAATGAGCCAATTAACACTGTCTTGCTTCCATGCCACAGCCAGGGTGTAGAAGATGCAGTAAATGCAGTTACATAAGCGTCACAAGTAAGAATTGGATATGAAAACAGACATTATATTTTGAATGTAATACTGTCCAGAAAAGGAATTCGACAGAAAAAAACACTGGTCCCAATAAATATTTAGATATATAAAAAGGTAAATGATAATATTAATATTTTATTTATAATCATACCTAACGTTATATATATATATATATATATATATATATTATATATATTAATATATATAATATATATATATATATATATAGTAGTGTTCAAATTATTATGGATTTTTAAAAAAAAATTAATTTTCAGGTTAAAGGTTAAAAAAAAAAGATTTTATAAAGAAGTACACAGTTTATTTTTACAGATATGTCATGAGTAGGTTGCCTTTCAATAGCTAATACTTAGTTTGCCTTCCTTTGGCAGTTTTGAGCGCCTTAACACGCTTTGGCATGTCAGTGATTAATGTTCTGCAGAAGTTCTTGATTTTGTCATTGTGGAACCATACGTATGAGACGCTCTATGAAGGCATGTTTAGTTGCAAGGGGAACTTTGTGTATTTCATTTTTTAGAATAGACCATAATTCCTCGATAGGGTTCATATCTGGAGAATTTCTAGGCCATGGCAGCAGTTTAACATCATTTTCTTTACACCACATCTTCACTGATTGGGCAGTGTGACAAGGGTCTTGCTGAAATATCCATGGGTTCTAACAGAACCATTCTCTAGTTTGAGGTAGCAAACGGTTTTGCAGCACATCTATATACTTCAACTGGTTCATCATACCGTCAACGATCTTCAAACGACTAGTCCCATGTACAGAAATTGCTCCCCTTACCATTATTTTCTGAGAATGTTTTATAGTCTTTTTAAGATCCTCTGGCTCAAATTCCTCCACGGCCCTTCTCCTCACTGTCTGCACTCGGTTCTCAAGTACTGAAATTGTGGATTCGTCGGAGAATACTACCTGAAACAATAGAAAGTAGTGTATCATCATATGATGCCAGCAGCAGCTGCTGAGTAATCGGGAAAATTATGATGAAATTATTGTTTATCAGCATGACCGCATAATTATCAGGTTAATCAGCGATATTGTCATATTTTCCGACGTTACTTTGATTTCATAATTTATATATGTTATTTAACATTTAATACAATAAAAACCCTACAAATGTATCACTCTTACCTTTTCCCATTGGTCAGAAGTCCAATTGGCGTGAGCATCAGCCCAGTCTCGGCGTGCCTTGATCATAGCATTCGTAAGCCGGGTTTTTTTTTTTCTTGGGCGATAGGCTCGTAAACCACTTTCTAATAACCTTCTGTTCACAGTTATTCGAGAAACACCAATGTTATCTGCTTGCAGTTCACTTGCAATACTATTACAAGATTTTCTTTTGTCATGAAGAGCCAATTGTTTGATTTTTCTGTCGGTTCTGGGAGTAGTTTTTCTCTTACGACCACATCTTCCAGTCCTTGTTGAATCCAAATTAAGACCTTTGTCCATTGTTTTCTTTATGTTGCTAACTGATTGACAGGAAATATTTAATTTCTTGGCAATATCTTTCTGTGTTATTGCACTAGCACTTAATAGAACTTTGATCTGCCCAATTTTACGAGGACTTAAGTCACTGTTTTTACCCATAACTGCTAACTCTCCTTTTATCTAAAAATAATGCAAAAAAAAATGGTTGATATTATGATAAATACACACAAGTAGGACTGCTGAGTCTCTAACTGCAAATTACAAGATATGACACACCCTAACTCTGCAAAATCTGATGTAGAACTAAGATAGCACACCCACGTGTTTTTCTCAGCTAGGAACAGAGTCAGTGTTGCCAACTGGTATTTCAACAGATATATATATATATATATATATATATATATATATATATATATATATATATATATATTATATATATATATATATATATATATATTTATATATAATATTATATATATATATATAATATTATTATATATATATATATATATATATAGCAAATAATATGACGAAAAATAAGCATGGCATCAAGTTAAGGTGGAGTTAGACGTATTATTGATCAATATTTAATAACTATAAACAATTTTTTTATAACATTATTCTCTACGTTTCGATTTGACTTAAATCATTTTCAAGAGTACATAGCTGTGAAAAAGAAAGAACAATTAATTACATTAGTGATTTAAACTGCATTAAAATTAACATTATAAATGGAATATATAAATAAACTAAATAAATCAATACACCATAAATTAAAACACGACAAGAAGGAACAGCTATTACATAGTTACTATGGAGGAGAGATTGTATAAATTACACCAAAATTATGTAAACTGGATAAGTAGTTGGTTGGATGAATTTCTACAAAGATATGTTAAATTACAGTAAATAAGCATTTGAAATCCAAATTTGATTGGTGCTGACAATTAATGGAACAACTATGTAGTAAGTGTTAATGCTTACGGATCAAGAGACAAACAACAAATCATTCATACAATTACTATCACACACACACAGAGGTGCAAAGGCACCTCTGAAAACCAAAAATAAAAATATATATATTATATATATAAGGTAATAAAAACACACATAAGACATACCATGCACATCAAATGAAATTTATTGTCAAACTCATTCAAATATATGAAAAGGAGGCATATTATACATCTGGCATGATAGAATAGGACACAAAATAGTATATTTCTAGCTAACCGATATGTAATGAATAAAAGATTTATTCTGTAAAAATTTTTTTTTGGTAGAAAGGTTATAAGCAAAAGAACCAACAATTTGAATTATGTCGTAGCTAGAATATAGGAATAACAGAATTAGAGACCAGCGATATAGAGAGGAGTAGGGGTTAGATTATTATTTAAGTCTGGTTTTTGTTTGAGAATGTATAGAGATTCCAGTATGCGTAACGACGTTGGATCAGGGTTGGTGTCTAGAACATTGAAGTGTTTGGGGAGAGGAAAGGTGTTGCAAGATTGTGTGTGAATACGTGCTAGAAAAAGATGGAGTAGAAAGAGGAAGAGAGGTGCGGTGAGAGATGCCCTGGTGTTCACAAATCCGAGATCTCAAAAGTCTGGTGGTAGATCCTATGTAGCCCTTGCTACACAAGGGACAAGAGTACTTATATACCACCGAGGCTATGAGAGGAAAGGGCAATGACGGTTTGTAATGGAAAAGAGAAGAGATTTTGAAAGACGTACTGTATGTGAATCGAAAGTCTATATGTGGGAAATGTAATGACAGAATCTTTCGTATTTTACGTGTCATGGCTGTGGTGGTAGAATTGAGATAAGGAAAGCTGATGTAAATGGTTTTTTTAGGGGCTAGTAATGTGGGGAATGTGGGACGATATTTGTTGTTAAGAAAACGAAAGATATATTGTGATACTATATTAGATGGATAGTTATGTGCGAGAAATAAATCCTGAAGAAATTGAAATTCATTGTGTAAATTGAGGTGAGAAGGAGACAATTCCATATGCTCTGTGTATGAATGTAAGAATGGTGTTGGTTTTGTATGTAATAGGGGAGGAACTGTAATAATTAGTTATAGTTGGTGTGAATGTTGGCTTTCTGTAGACGTTTGTAGTGAACATTTGAGGAGTTTTGGTAACAAAGACATCCAGAAATGGAAGCGTGTTAAGATGTTCGTGTTCTATTGTAAATTGTATGTTGGGGTGCAAGGTGTTGATTTGCGAAAGGAACTTATTAGCAAGTTCTATTGAGGGGAAAAGGCAAAATATGTCGTCGACATATCTTTTGTAAAATGTAGGAGGTGTCTAGATACAGGGATTCCAGATGTGAAATGAAGAAGTCTGCAAGGATTGGGCCAAGTGTGTGTGATAGTAATTGTATGAATGATTTGTTGTTTGTCTCTTGATCCGTAAGCATTAACACTTACTACATAGTTGTTCCATTAATTGTCAGCACCAATCAAATTTGGATTTCATATGCTTATTTACTGTAATTTAACATATCTTTGTAGAAATTCATCCAACCAACTACTTATCCAGTTTACATAATTTTGGTGTAATTTATACAATCTCTCCTCCATAGTAACTATGTAATAGCTGTTCCTTCTTGTCGTGTTTTAATTTATGGTGTATTGATTTATTTAGTTTATTTATATATTCCATTTATAATGTTAATTTTAATGCAGTTTAAATCACTAATGTAATTAATTGTTCTTTCTTTTTCACAGCTATATACTCTTAAAAATGATTTAAGTCAAATCGAAACGTAGAGAATAATGTTATAAAAAAAATTGTTTATAGTTATTAAATATTGATCAATAATACGTTTAACTCCACCTTAACTTGATGCCATGCTTATTTTTCGTCATATAATTTGCTATAAAGATTAAGCTCAAGAGGAGCACCAACATTTACTATATATATATATATATATATATATATATATATATATATATATATATATATATATATATATATATATATATATATATATATATATATATATATATATATATATATATCTAATGTAAAAATAAAAAGATGAAATTTAGAAGTATTGTTGATTTCTTTTTCATTTTCCCTTAGGGTTGAGGGGATAGGGGTTTGTGAAACGCATTTGTGCGAATGTCTTTGATGTGTGCGTATATAAGAACATGTCTTAAATCTTATTATTAAAAGCCTCTGGGCTAATGTTAAAAGTAAGAAAACGTATTGTCATTTATTTTTCTAATTTTTCAGGGGGAAGAGTGGTTGATGTGCGAGTAGTAGAGGGGGGGGGGGGGGTCGCCCAACATTATAATTTGACATAATATTACAACATCATCCTGACGTCCGTGTACACCTTAGTTTCTGGAAAAAAATTTGACAAACATATAATATATATATATATATATATATATATATATATATATATATATATATATATATATATATATATATATATATATATATATATATATATATATATATATATATATATATATATATATATATGGAGAGGTGAAGGCTTATGACCATAGCCACAGAGGAGGCCTGCACTAGGGGCCTTTGCATACACCAGGTGGTCATTCTGGCTCTGCTCCTCTAGGCTGATCTTCATCAACTCAAGGTAGGGTTGGAGTGTGCCCATGTAGGCCTTTTCTACCCCTGAAGCATGTCCAGGCACTGCGTCACAGGCTGCATCACTAAGACGTACTCTTTGAGAACATGAAAATTAATATATTGTCCAATTAAGTAAGCTTATATAATCATCAGTTAAACGTAGAATAATTTCATTCCTAAGTAAAAATATTAAAATAGCTATCGCTACTTTAATAGTTTATGCTTACCTGGATGTCCACCTTTGTGATGGGATCTCCAGCAAACCACACTATCATAGAGGGAGTTCCATTCTGTTGAAACAAATAAACATTAAATAAACTATCAGAAACTAATAAAATGCAATTTTATATAAGTAATCGTCAACAATTTCTTATGCTAAATTAAAATTTATTAATTATCTATTTACATATATATATATATATATATATATATATATATATATATATATATATATATATATATATATATATATATATATATATATATATATATATATATATATATATATATATATATATATATATATATATATATATATATATATATATATATATATATATATATATATATATATATATATATATATATATATATATATATATATATATATATATATATATATATATATATATATATATATATATATATATATATATATATATATATATATATATATATATATATATATATATATATATATATATATATATATATATGTCAAGTTTAGGCAGTCTATTCTCACTGTGTTAAAATAAATATAACGTAACCTAACCAAACTCACCTAACCTGACCCAGTGCTAATGCTTAGAAGTTATGGCCTGGCTAACCTATGTAAAAGCATTGCCACCCTAACGTTATTTGTAGTACAAATGACGTTATATCTGTTCGTTAGGGTAGCAATGTCTTTACAAAAGCAAAAATGTTTTTAACAAGGTGCAGAATAGACTGCTTAAGTTTCCCCATATATATATATATATATATATATATATATATATATATATATATATATATATATATATATATATATATATATATATATATATATATATATATATATATATATATATATATGTATTGGTTTGCTTTTACAAACTCAATTTACAAATCAACAATGCAGAAACGTTACATAAAATATTTTATGAAACTTGTTGTTTTGAAATCAAAATTATAACTGAAAATAAAATTTGAATAGCTTATTTTTATTCCAAATGATGCAGAAATGAATGATTAGTTGAAATCATTTATTATGATATCATGAAAACAAACACACACACACAAAAAAAAAATTTTAAAAAATAAATAAATAAATAAAAAAATTAAAAAAATGTACAGTTTGAAACGTGTTATGTCGATTGTTTTTGAAGAAATTATGGATGTGAATAATCTTTCTTTTATCATCAAGATAATATAATCAAATTCAAGGAAATACTATCTGATTTTTATCTGAAATATTCAACATTGAAAAGGAAAGCTAGATAAACTCATGAAGCCTCATTAATTATTGTAAAAAAAAAAAAAATCAAGAAAAAAAACACATTTTTTGCTTATATTATTACATGCATTTTAAAGTGAAAAAAAAAATTAAATGTGTTTTAATAAAAGAATGGAATCAAGTAAAATTTTGCAAGAGTTTCCAAAATCTATTTGAAAATTGGTCACTTAATACATTATTTATTTTAGTACAGTACGTGTACAATAACAGTTCTATAGTTTAGTGAAATTTATCTATTGTACAGAATACTTTAAATATATACTTGCTAACGTTCAGTATGTATGTTTATGTAGTTAATTTATTTTTATGATAATCTCCTTAAAAAAAAATTTACATTTAAAAATGGATTGAGAGTAGATTAATGAAACGTATTTTCGTTTACCCACTAATAATTCAAGAAAACCATGCAATTATTATTATTATTGGTATTATTATTATTATTATTATTATTATTATTATTATTATTATTCATTATTATTATTATTATTATTATTATTATTATTATTATTATTATTATTATTATTATTATTATTATCGTATTAGACAGACGTGCTGTTTTCTCTTCCTGTTCATCATCAACAGGTATCGAGAATACTCTCTAAAATATACTGTTTATATTCTAAAAGAAATAGTTTAGGAATGAGTTTTAAATTTTTATATCATTGAAAATACAGTATTTATTTAATGTCAATAAATTTGTAACTATTCATCCCATTGACATTAACTAGATTTTATTATTTTGATTTATCTAAGAATTATATTTAAAAAAAAAAAGTCAATTTCTGTTTACTTTTTGCTTCATGATTGAGTTTAGATATACCATAGAACCAACTTTTCTCAACCTGGGATTCGTGATCGCACATATACGGAAGGTCGCAGTGAGTCACGAAAATAAAACAATTAATGTTGGAAAAAAAAAGAAAAAAAAAGAAAGCTATTTTTTCATAATCTTTGCTTACATTAAAATGTAATCAAAGTTTAAACAGTATTGAATTCGTATTTTTTAATTGTTTTCAAGTGAATGCTAAAAAAAACGAAGTAAAACTATTGTATTCATAAAATAATTGTCATGAATTTTTTAAATTTATTAAGTAACCGTACGATAAATATCTCAACCTACACTTTAAATTTGACACCTACTATGCATAACGTTGATAATAAGCCGTACGTTAAATATCCTAATCCACACCTGATAGGCGTAAGAGGTAATTAGGGTGTCGTGGGGTTAATAAGTTAATGTTTTTTTTTTTTTTTTTTTTTTTGTCGGGGATGGGGGGGAGAAAGAAGAGAGGTCGCGAGACATAAAAAGTTGAGAAATGCAAAGAGTTTAAAAGAGTTTAAATCAATGAAAAGGAAAACAATTTAAGACTGAAAAGTATTACAAATCTTACAAAAAGGAAAAATAAGCTTGTCTCATATTTGGG
>SEYY01003067.1:65000-72500 GCA_009176605.1 Armadillidium nasatum | reverse complement strand
CAAAACTTCCTCATCAAAAACTTAGACAACACTAACAGCAAAAGAGTCTGGAAAACAATCCACACAATCCACAACGCAAAAAACAACACACTCCACACTCATGAAACTCCAACCAATCCCATTACACAAACCCCATTAACTCCCAAACAACACATCAACCTACTGGCCACACACTTTGCTAAGCAAAGTAACCTACCCACCCAAAACAGGAAAATAATAAGAAAACTGAAAAAGCTACGCAACAACCAAAACAACTTAAACGTCATCACACCCACAAACACTCAAAACACCATTAAAACTATCAAAAACTCTCCAGCAACAGGACCAGACAACATATCAAATATTCACCTAAAACACCTATCCAACCACACAATCACATACATAACCTCCATCTTCAACAAATCAATCCAACTCAACTATATCCCCCCCAATGGAAAAAAGCATTAATCATCCCTAAACTAAAACCTGGTAAAGACCCTTCAAACCCCTCTTACTACCGCCCAATCTCCCTTTTATCCACCATCTCAAAACTTCTTGAAAAACTAATCCTAAATTCTATCCTCCAATTCATCCCACAACAAAACTTCCAACACGGGTTCAAACCCAACCACTCCACCACCACTGCTCTTACCAACGTCATCCAACCTATAATAAACGGCCTAAACCACAAACCTTATCACAAAACTATACTAATAGCAATTGACATAAACAAAGCCTTCGATACTGTCCCGAAGACATAATCTTATCCATAAAATCCTCCAATCCAACATCCCAACAAACACTAAGAAATGGCTAACCAACTTCCTATCAGGGAAGAACCGCCCAAATACAACAAAACGGCCATAAATCACGTACCATCAACTTAAGAAACGGAGTTCCGCAAGGAGCCATACTCTCCCCCACTCTATTCAACCTGTACACAGCAGACCTCCCTCAACCACAAACAACTTTCACCCGCATAATATCATACGCCGACGACTTAACTATTACCACCACTCACAAAAACCTCATCACCGCAACATCTCTCACACAAGACTACATAACACAACTCCAAACTTGGCTAGTAGAAAACAGGATGACGGCATCCCCAAACAAATCCTCCATAACCCTTATAACAACAGACAAACACATATCCAACACCCACCCACAAGTCCTACTAAACAACACCCCCATACCCCTCAACAAAACCCCAAAAATTCTCGGCCTAACATTTGACACTCACCTCAATTTCTCCAAGCACATTCAAAATACCACATCAGCCGCAAACAGAAAACTCAACATCCTCAAAACAGTGGCCAACACAGACATAAACAACAACATACAAACCTCAATAGCTATCTACAAGCAATTTATACGCCCCACCATTAACTACGCCTCCCCTGTCTGGCACCCTCTGCTCTCCGACAAAAACTTAACGACACTCCAAAAAACGCAAAATAAAGCCCTCCGCACCATCACCGGCTGCACACGCACAACCCCTCAACAACACCTACATAACGAAACCAAGATACTACCTATAAGGAATCACCTCGAAATGATAGGCACCCAATTTTACGCAAAAACACGTCTAACCACTCACCCATGTCACAATACTCTCCTACAACCTACCCCACAGAGACTAACACAGCCTCCATCGTCCACCGGCGCCTTTTACAAACAGATCCTAAATCACATCCCCCCTCCTCCCCCAATACCACAACAACCAAACATATACACACTCAACTAACACATTCATATATGATCAACAGACCTCCAAACAGCATCCTTAAAAAGCCCCTCCCGAAATAAACACCGACTCCAACAACCTCCCAAGACACTTACAAATCTCACTAGCAAGATTGAGATGCGGGCACCACCCAAACTTACAACATTACAAACACAAATTCAATCTAAACCAGGCAACATCTTCCACTTGTACCAGATGCAAAAGGGCCCCGGAGACCGTAAGATCACTTTCTTTTAGACTGTCCCTCCAACTGTCGCCCCAAAATCTTCTGGGGCATCACTTCTTTGGAAGATCTCTGGACGAGACCGACTGCGGCGGGAGGCTTCATTAGCGAAGTGTGGCCGCCTCAACAGGGGGTGGTCAGGGGGTGAGAAGGTAAAAAAAAAAAAAGGTATATATATATATATATATATATATATATATATATATATATATATATATATATATAATATATAATCATCCTAAAGGTGTAACAATATTTTGACCTGTCAATAACGATGACAAAGAATGCTAGAAGACTATTAATAAAGAGATTACAAAGACTCCATTTCATCTTAAAGGAAAAGTGCCTTCAAGGAAATGACTTTTGCTTTAATAAAAATCGTTTCAAAATATCGATTGTAGTTATATTCAAAAGCTCTCTCTTACCTTTTGATATTCCGAAACATTTCACAGAACGACTTTTAACTCGCAATAAAAATTTTAATAAATGGAATAAAATTTTATGCTCTGCTTAAAAAAGGAAATATATATATATATATATATATATATATATATATATATATATATATATATATATATATATATATATATAATATATAATATCATATAATTAACTGGTGAGTAGGTAGGAAAACATGTTCATAGTTAAATAGATAATAATATTTTAAATTAACTATAAAAGGTAAGTCATACAATATTACAATAAAAAATAAAGGTTTTAAAATTCCCAAACACATTGATTTCATTAATATTATATTCAAATTGTACGCTGATTTTTATGATTTTATAAATTTTTAGACATTTTTTTCGGGGGAGAGGAATACAAATTTTAATCTTAAAGGTACCACCATCAAATTTGGAACACCTTTAAAATTGGATGAGATAAGAATTTTTATCCCCCCAAAAAATGGGTTCGGGCCAGTTTTAATCCTTTCACGATTTTTTGAGATAAAATTTTAATTTTTTTAGGTGACACCATACAACTTTGAGACAGTTTATAATTGGAGGAGATACACATTTTTTTATTCATGTAAAATTACGTAGTATCAGTATTTTCAGAAATCCATAGATCCTCTTTTTTTCTTGAAATAAACTTTTTTGATTTTAACAATCTAGCCTTATCTTTACAAATATCCTTCAGATTTTTGATATGTATTTATAGAAACCACTTGTGACTCAAAAAAAAAAAGTTTGGAAAAAAAATAAAAAAATTTCAATTTTTTTCCGAAAATATTTTGACTTTAATTTTTTCATTGGTACAAATTCAAAATCCCAAAAATGAGAGTTTTTAGATATAGTCCTGAAAATATGGCAAGATCGGTCCAGAGAAAAGACTTAGCCATTTCAAAAATTGAGGAGTTGTGTGAACTCAAAAATTTTTCTCAACCTCACCTTTTTGTTATAACTTTTTTTTGATGCTTGAATGATCTGATCAAAAAAAAATTTTTACAAACTGCGTAAAGGTCTTCTCTTCAAATTAATTTCATACTAGTTTTTAATATGTGTCACTAGAAAAAAGCTATGATCAAAAATTTTATTTAAAAAATTTTTCAAACCTAAATTTTAAATTTTTTTTTCAAAACTCTGTAATAATTATTACAGTTTCAAATAAAATTAATTTAATGTTGAAATAACTAACATTTTCCTAGTAATGCATATTAAAAATCTGCACAAAAGATGTTTAGATATGTTCTCCCTATAGTGCTCCTGAAAGTTTCGGCAAGATCGGTCAAGTGATTTGGCAGGGTCATCGATTTAAAGGAGTGCCAGTACCACTCTTAAACTACTGGCACTACAGAAATTGTAAAAGAATGCCAAAATGCGAATCTTGCCTAAGTATGAAGGTACCCCAAATTTGATGGTAGTACTTTTTTGATTAAAAATTTTATTATTACAAGAAAAAATGTTCAAAAATGTTCGCTTCCCTTTCAACGTGTATTGTTGATTTTATAAATTTTAAAAAAGAATTTCATAATATTGTTACTATGTAAGCTGCTTGTTAAGAAAACGATAATTACAACAGAACGATGTAGTGGTATAGAAACAGTGATCAATGTAAATAAGGATAAGTAAATAAGATACGATGACCTCATGATGACCTATATGTAATGATAATACGATATAAATTTCTCGTTTTGTTATTACAGTATTCTTGGTGTTTATCAGAGAATCAAATTCTGGATTCCTGCATGAATAATTGTACAGGTTTGCAAATATTCATGCAAATAATCTTTGAATAATAAAGTGAAGGAGTAAAGATTAAAGGCTAAGAGTGCAGTGAAAATCCTCTAAGATGAGTTATTGATGTGTTTGAGGTAATAGATATCTCACAATTAATGAGAGTAACCTGACATTTCTTAGTAGCATAATTAATATATTGAAAATCGATGAGAAAATAAATAATAAAAGCTATTACATGGTTGGAAGATTGTTCTGTCAAGATCATTTATTGAATCATTGTCTTTATGGGAAGGATAAATTCTCAAAAAAGTTCTTTTTTTATTTGACCGATTGAGCTGAAATTTACAATGTTTATGCATTTTTTAAATCTAAGAAATATCTGACGTTTTTCTGAGTCTATAACGGTTTGAAAGTTATTTGGGATCAAACTTCAAAAAGGAATGAATAGAAGTGGTAAACCAGGGGCAGAAATGACCTAAAAATTTAACTGTGTATTCTCAGCCCCAATTTCTGCACTTCTAATGTTGGACTTTTTGATAAATGCTATTAATCATTGATTATAGAAGTTCAAATTTTTTTTTTTTTTTTAATTAGTAGAAAACATACCCTTCCACTGAATTTTTTTTTTAAAAAAAGAACTACATTAAAAGTTTCTTGGCAGGTATTTAGAGGAGGGACAGAGTTAAAACTTTTATTTAAGGCATTTTAAAAACCTATTTCCTTGGTTCGAGATAAAGCCTTCAAACTTTGGAAATTTTGAAATTTCTTCGAAAATTGGTCATTTTTGAGAGCCTATATCTCGAAAAGAGCAAATACCATTGAATAAAGTATTTAAAGAAATTTGTAACGCTGTTCCCTCCCTATGGACTCTTCAAAAAGAAAAGAATTTTAATGTACATTTTTTTTTTTTTAATTTTTGTCCGGAGATGTGAAATTTCAAAATTGAAAAAAAAAAAAATTCGAAACCTGGTCAAGTAAGGGCATATAACCTTTTTCCTGTAAAGCAGAGAACAAAACTCTGGTAAAAGCTTTTGTAGCAAATAGATTTTGAAATATAAACTCCAAATTTCAGATCATTCTAATAATTGGTTTGATCCCAGTATCGACTTAAAGCTGGGTGAAATTTTCCAAAAAACTTTTAAACCATTATAAGTACGTAAAAACGTTAGGAATGGAGTTTTTTCGTCGAGAAAAAAGCTATCTATACTGACATTTTCAGGAGAATCAGATAAAAAAAAATTTCAACATTGGATCTTTCACCGAGTTTATTTGGATGCACTTGTAGAGGCTTTCTCCCAAGTTATGTTTGCAATACGTGAGGTTTATTTTTAATTAAAAACATATGCAAGCTTAAATATAAAATAAAAATATTAAATTGCATATTATACAAGTAAAAAATTGAAAAATATAAAACTTATAAATTAAAGTAAAAAATATTAATTTACAAATATATAAAAAAAATAAAGACTTTTATAAAAATTTAAATAAAAAAAAAATAAAACAAATTTGAAGCAAAATTAAAAATAAAATAAAAAATTAGGAAATATACAATATTTATTAAAATTAAAACCCTCAAAATAAAAACCATTCAAAATAAATTTTAAAAAATAAAAAATTTAAAAAATAAAATAAAATAAATTATTAAAGCTTGTTAAATTCATCATCAAAATAAAATTATAAAATTCTGGCAAAAAATGAAAAATATTTCTAAAGTTTACCTGGATAAAAAACTAGATAAAAATTAAGACAAGCAATACAAATAGTGAAAACATTTGAGTAAAATACTGGACTGATACGGTTTGGTAAAAAAAATACCTAAAATCTTGAAAAAATGTTTTCCGCTTAATTATCCAAAAAGTGTCAAAGAATGTTTACAGCTCTTGTTTGAAAGTCGAAGCCCGAGTCCAGTGAAAACTGAAGAAATCCTGAAATTGAGTTTCATTCTCTGAGTGTTGATGTTAATTTGAATTAGTGGCCTGAAAAATGGCTAGTGGGTATTTCAGAAAAAAAGAATCACAAGCTATAAATCAAAATATGACCAGAAAGTTGTCTTAAAGCTATGCAAGTTATTTATCATAAATTTATGTAATTAAGCAATCAATATGTTGAGCATTTAAATGAATACTAGAATATTAAAAAAGGCATTGTTACAAATGAAACACATTAAGAAGAGTATATTTTATCATATCTAAAAATTGTGAGAAAAATTTTATTTGTTTTTAAACTAATTACATAACATATATATATATATATATATATATATATATATATATATATATATATATATATATATATATATATATATATATATATATATATATATATATATATATATATATATATATATATATATATATATATATATATATATATATATATATATATATATATATATATATATATATATATATATATATATATATATATATATATATATATATATATATATATATATATATATATATATATATATATATATATATATATATATATATATATATATAATTATATATATATATATATATATATATATATATATATATATATATATATATAATAAATATATTTTACACATCACCACCACTCACGGGCAAAGCCCTATTCAAGGAGGGGGTGCTAAAACAATAGAAGAGATAAAAAAAAACCACAACCCACACCTAACGCAAATTTCGCAGGTGAGCACAGACGTGGGTCTTAAAGGAATTTAGATTAAATTCAGCAGGAAACACAGAAGATGGAAGAGAATTCCACAAAACAGAGGTGGCTGGAAAGAAGGAGGCACCACAGCGAACAAGCCTGGAGTTGCCTATGTCCACGCAAAATTGATGCGCGGACACTGCACTCCTTGTGCTGCGAGGACGCCGTAAAGGTGGAGGTACACTGGTGGATAGCTCCCTCGAGCATTTGCCGCTGTAGTACCTATAGAAAAGAGATAAGGCACCAACATCACGTCGCAAAGATAAAGAGTCAAGAGAATTAGAAAGAGCGGGACAGTTTATTAGTCTTTTAGCCTTTGACTCAACCCCATCCAAAAGACGGGTGAAGCCTGAGCCACCCCAGATATGAGAGCAGTACTCCATACAAGGGCGGATGAGACCCTTGTATAATTGGAGTAACTGCGAGGAAGAAAAAAATTCTCGCAGTATAAACAGAACTCCCAGCTTCTTTGAGGCCGCCCGAGCAACCATTGTGATGTGAGGTTTCCAAGACATTTTTTTGTTTATGTTAAGGCCAAGAATATTTATATTGTCAACAGGAGAGACGGGAGAACCGTCGAAAGAAATAGAAAAGTTAGGAGGTGTCTTTGAGAGGGAGATTTCTAGAAGTTGAGTTTTTAAAGAGTTGAATTTCACAAGGTTGAGACGACCCCA
>SEYY01003067.1:32500-60000 GCA_009176605.1 Armadillidium nasatum | reverse complement strand
TATAATTTTTGTATAATTGTAAATTACTTAAAAATAATTTATTTTTATTTTTTATTTTTGAGTTTCACTTAATTATATTTCTTTTAAAAAATATTTAAGAGAAATACAAAAAAAAATATATATATATTTTTTTTTGTAATACTGTTTCATTTTATCTTATTCTTTTTAATTTCATTTTTTTTTACTTTTATTTATTATATTATATTTATATATATATATATATATATATATATATATATATATATATATATATATATATATATATATATATATATATATATATATATATATATATATATATATATATATATATATATATATATATATATATATATATATATATATATATATATATATATATATATATATATATATATATATATATATATATATATATATATATATATATATATATATATATATATATATATATATATATATATATATATATATATATATTTTTTTTTTTTTTTTTTTTTTTTTTTTTTTTTTTTTTTTTTTTTTTTTTTTTTTTTTTTTTTTTTTTTTTTTTAAGGTTTTGTATTTCGTTCTCCACATAAATGTCTTTTTTTTTGTTTCTTTTATTCAAAAATTTCTTTTTTTCTTCTTATTGAGGAAGTCTTTCAATTTTTCATAAATTTCGAAATGATGCAAAATGTCATCATGGGCTTAATTATTTTCTTTTGCATATGAAAAGATTAAAAAAAAAAGGAAAAAGGAAAAAGAAAAGAATTTGAAAGCTAGAAAAAATATTAAAATTATATATATATATATATATATATATATATATATATATATATATATATATATATATATATATATATATATATATATATATATATATATATATATATATATATATATATATATATATATATATAAGAAAAAACACAAAAACTATTATATGTATACAAGAAAGAAGGATTCCGTTAAATTTGAAAAATTTTACATTTTTTTTTTTTTTTTTTTTTTTTTTTAATGAAATTTGGCACAATGCTGAAATAAATAAAATCAGAATGCACATAACTTAGGGACGGTTTTGTTCATTTTTCCTTATTTTGAATTTCTTTTACATTTTTTTTTCTGAATTTTGAATATATATATATATATATATATATATATATATATATATATATATATATATATATATATATATATATATATATATATATATATATATATATATATATATATATATATATATATATATATATATATATATATATATATATATATATATATATATATATAATATTTTTTTTTTTTTTTTTTTTTTTTTTTTTTTTTTTTTTTTCTCCCCCTTTTAAATATTTATTGTTTTTATCCAAGTGGTTTCAAAAAATTTATAATAACATCAGAGCGCGAGTGACTTAATACTTTTTAATCCATTATATATATATATATATATATATATATATATATATATATATATATATATATATATATATATATATATATATATATATATATATATATATATATATATATATATATATATATATATATATATATATATATATATATATATATATATATATATATATATATATATATATATATATATATATATATATATATATATATATATATATATATATATATATATATATATATATATATATATTTTTTTTTTTTTTTTTTTTTCCTCCGGTGTGCAAAGGCCAGAGGCCTACCAAATTCCACCGGAGTTGGGAAAGATCTATTATCATGGTCGATGGTGGCCGACGTGTCCAGATACACGGCGTTTGAAAGTATGCAAGTCAAAGGAAGTTGGGAAAACAGATGAAGGTAGTGTGTTCCAGACTTTACCAGTAGAGTATATGTAAGACTGAGCATAGCGGTTAAGTCTGGGGTCGGAGAGTTGGACAGAGAAAAGATGAGAATGTGCAGAAAGGTGTGTCGCACGAGCTTTTCTCAATGGAGGAGGTATGCGACGAGAGAGTTCAGAAGAGCAGTGTCAGTTGTAATAGCGATAGTAAAGGGAGAGTGACGCAACAATTCGACGGGCAGAAAGAGATTGAAGAGAGTTAGTAAGAGCAGGAGAGTTGATGAGACGAAATGCCCTTGACTTCACCTTCTCTAGGAGAGCTATATGTGTGGAACCACCCCAGATGTGCAAAGCATACTCCATACAGGGGCGAACAACACCCCTATACAGAGCAAGAAACTGGGGTGGCGTGAAGTAATTTTGAAGGCACCTCAGAACACCCAACCTCTTAGAAGCTTGTTTAGAAAGAGAAGTAATGTGATCTTTCCAAGAAAGATCACGAGAAAAAGAAACACCAAGAATATTAAGAACAGATGAAGGCTTGAGTTGGGTGTTTTCGAAGAAGATATCATAGTTGTGTGGAAGATTGTGTCGAGTGGAGAGATAAAGAAATTGAGTTTTTGATGCATTGAAAACAACCATGTTTTCTCTGCCCCAATTTGAAATACGAGAAAGATCAGAGGTTAGTTGCTCCAAGGCTACCCTTCTCGAGTCTATCAACTGCTGCTGGGTGGGACGTTTTTCAAACTGGAAGGAATAATAAAGGGTGGAGTCATCAGCATAGGAGTTGATAGGAGATGAGGTAATAGAGAGAAGGTCATTAATGAAAAGTAGAAAAAGTGTAGGTGATAGGACAGAACCCTGAGGAACACCAATGTTTATAGATTTAAAGGATGAACGGTGGCCGTCTACAACAGCTGCTATAGAACGACCAGAAAGGAAATTAGCGAGAAGATCACAGGGAGAAGGATAGATACCGAAAGAGGGAAGTTTAGAAATCAAAGCTTTGTGCCAGACTCTATCGAAGGCTTTCGATATGTCTAGCGTGACAGCAAAAGATTCACCGAAATGCCGAAGAGCGGAGGACCAAGAGTCAGAGAGTAGGGAAACAAGATCACCCGTAGAGCGTTTCTTACGAAAGCCATACTGGCGATCAGAGATAAGATTAGAAGAATTGAGATGTTTCCAAATCTTCCTGTTAAGGATAGATTCGAAAACTTTAGAGAGAACGGAGGTCAAAGAAATAGGACGGTAGTTGGACTGTTGAGAGGGGTCCCCCTTCTTCGGCACAGGTTGAATGAGCGCACGTTTCCAGCAAGAAAGGAAGGTTGAAGTAGAGAGACAAAGACGAAATAGTTTACCGAGGCAGGGTGCAAGCTCGGAAGCACAAGTTTTGAGAACCACAGGAGGAATACCATCAGGACCGTACGCCTTCTTAGTATTAAGCTCAGAGAGAGCAGAAATGACATCTTTAGAAGAAATTCTAACTTTAGGCATAAATGAGTTAGAGGGGGTTGAAGGAGGAGGAATAGCTCCGGAATCGTCTAAGGTTGAATTTGTGGCAAAAGTTTGAGCAAAGAGTTCAGCTTTAGAAGAAGGTAAAACAGCAGTTGTGCCGTCGGAAGATATTAAAGGAGGGAAAGTGGAAGAAGAAAAATTAAAGTTGACATTTTTTGCAAAATGCCAGAAAGAACGTGAAGAAGAGGAACCAGAAAGATTATTGTATTTTCTACGGAGAAAGGAGTTTTTAGTGTTACGAAGGATAGATTTTGCACGATTCCGGGATGAAATATAAGTAGCGTGTGTTTCTGGAGTTTGAAGACGACGGTAATCCCTGAAGGCAACATCCCTGCGGCGGATAGCACTAGAACAAGCAGAGTTAAACCAAGGTTTGTTAGGTTTAGTAGAAGGGAAAGAATATGGAATGTATGCCTCCATGCCAGAGAGAATCACCTCGGTAATGCGTTTTGCACACTCCGAGGGGCCCCTCCCACGGAAGCAATAATTATCATTCCACGAAAAATCGAAGAAGTACGACCGGAAGTCCCACGGAAGCAATAATTATCATTCCACGGGAAATCGAAGAAGTACGACCGCAAGTCCCACGGAAGCAATAATTATCATTCCACGGGAAATCGAAGAAGTACGACCGCAAGTCAGACCAGCTTGCGGCACCGAAGTGCCACAAACGTTTCCTTTCCGTAGAAAGGGGTCTTTCCTGCGGAAGACTTGAAGAGATAGAAGAGGATACAGAGATAAGAAGGTGATCGGTAGAGCCTAGAGGAGGAAAGAGTTTAACAGTATAAGGAAAAGGATTAGAAGTTAGGAAAAGGTCTAGAATGTTGGGTTCATCTCCAAGACGATCAGGGATACGAGTAGGGAGCTGCACCAACTGCTCAAGGTCGTTTTGGATAGCGAAAAGGAAGGCACGTTCACCAGCTGTTTCATGAGAACGAGAAGAAAGCCATTGGCGGTGGTGAACATTGAAATCACCTAATATGATGATTTCAGAGAAAGGAGAAGAAGAGAGAATGTGCTCTATTTTGGAGTTTAAATAGTCGAAGAATTTAGCATAGTCAGTAGAATTAGGAGATAAATAAACTGAACAAATGAATTTAGTCGTAGAATGGCAAGAGAGCCTAAGCCATAAGGTGGAAAATTTGGAAGACTCCAAATTAGAGACACGAGAACAAACGACATCGTTGCGCACGTATGCACAACAACCGCCTTTGGCTGAAAATTGAGGATAGAGACAGTAGGAGGAAACAGAATAGGGTTTGCTATCAGAACGCTCAAACATCTGAGTTTCGATCAAGAATAAGAGGTGAGGTCTAGAAGAAGAGAGGTGATGTTCAACAAAGTGGAAATTAGAGTGCAGACCGCAAATGTTGCAGAAATTAATGAAAAAAATAGACCGTGCATCAGTTCAAGCCGGCAGACGTGTCCTGGTGGCACCAACCCCATCACTGGAGGCCACCAATTCCCAAGTGGTGATAGGGGAAGGGGTGGATGAGGGGCTATTTTTGGAAGACGCCCCGCGTGGCTTCTCCGAGGCTACCGAAGTTGACGCCATTACTGATTTTTTTTTTATAAAATGTGTCAGAAATGTTTTATGTATGTAAAGGAGAGCCTACTCCGTGTAGATACATATATATATATATATATATATATATATATATATAATATATATATATATATATATATATATATATATATATATATATATATATATATACATACATACATACTGCTACCCTCTTCCAAACTCAAACTACTTCCTGAAAAAATTTTCCTCATCCCATCCATCCATCTACACTTAGGCCTTCCTCTACCCCTTACTTCCTCCACTTCAGATCTAAGTACTCTGCCAACCAATCTGTCTTCATTCATTCTACACACATGTCCAAACCATCTTAGTATACCATAATTCGCTCTATTCACCACGCCCTTCCTCAATCCACACATCTCCCTTATCCTTTCATTTTTGATCCTATCTACCATTCTCACATTTTTAATCCTATCTACACTTCTCCCCTCTCTTCAAAACCTCCCCATTCCTCCCCTCACCTCCTCATCTCCATCTCCAATCCTCAATCCTTTTATCTCAAACACATTCAAACTTTTCTTAGCATTTATCACCCAAGTTTCATTCCCATACATTACAGGAGGTAGAAACATACATTTTAATTTTATTTCCTTGGAAATTTTCCCTTTCATCCATATTTCCCTTAGGCCCCCAATCACTTTCATTTTCTCTGCCACTCTATGTTTTATTTCCTTTCTAGTTCCTATTTTACTTTCTACCAACATTCTCAGATATTTAAACTCTTCTACCTCCTCAAATTTCTCTCCCCCCTTCTTCAACCCCTCCCATTCTTCCCCTCACCTCCTCATCCCCACCTCAAATCCTCAAAACTTTACATTTAGGTGGATTTACTTTCGGTCTCATGTTCGCACAATTCCTCACAAACTCTCTCACCAACATTCTCAACTTTTCCACAGACTCAGCCACCCGTACAGCATCAACTGCAAAAAGAAAAACATTTATCTTCCCTCCACCCTCCACACTCCTCAACCTTATATTACTCCCTTCCCTCTACATTCCCTTAACTACACACTCCATCAACAGATTAAATAACCACAGCGACATTACGCACACCTGTCTTAGTCACACTTCTACATTAAACCATAAAACCAGTTCTCTCTTTACCCTCACATTTGATCTACAATTCACATAGAATTACTAGATCCATTTCAGTAACCTCCCCTTAACCCACTTTCCATTAATGTCGATGGCGCCTGTTGTCGTTCAACTCTACTCTCTATGCCTTAATACTAATACTTTTCCTCCGTGCTGGAAGTGCGCAAATTCAACCGATCCCGAAAAAAGAAAGGCGCTCTGAACCTTCTAACTACTTTCTAAGCTCCCTTCCTTTGAGTTTCCCACTTATCTTTGCTTACTCATGTCTAGTTTCCTCTCAAATCGCTCCATATCATCACTTGTTGAAGAAGCGACTTCTTATTCTTTCCCTATTAATTGTGGTGTTCCTCAGGACTCTCTGCTATCTCTTATTTTATTCTTGCTTTTCATTAACGACCTTCTCAGCTGAACTTCTAACTCTGTTCTTCTGAATATGATATATATATATATATATATATATATATATATATATATATATATATATATATATATATATATATATATATATATATATATATATATATATATATATATATATATATATATATATATATATATATTATATATATATATATATATATATATATATATATATATTATATAATATATATATATATATATATATATATATATATATATATATATATATATAATATATATATATATATATATATATATATATATATATATATATAATATATATTCATCTCCACTTTCTTCTACACGGAGTTGGCTCTCCTTTGCACACATAAAACACTATTACATACAAACACCCTCTTAAAAAAAATTTAATGGCGTCAACAACAGTAGCTTGGAGAAGCCCCGGTGTTCGGCTTCCAAAAATAGCCCCTCATCCAATTCTTCCCCAATCACCATATCTGAGTTGGTGGCCTCCGGTGATGGGGTTGATGCCAACAGGACTCTGCAACCGGCTTGTTTTGGGGCACGGTCTATTTTTTTCATTACTTTCTGCAACATTCGAGGTCTACACTCCAATTTCCACTTTGCTGAATATCACCTCTCTTCTTCTAGACCTCACCTCTTGTTCTTAACCGAAGCTGAGATAGTTGAGCGTTCTGATAACTCACCCTATTCTGTTTCCTTCAACTGTCTCTATCCTCAATTGTCAGCCAAATGGGGTTCTTGCGTATACGTGCGCAACGAGGTCGTTTGTTCTCATGACTTTAATTTCGAGTCTTCCGAATTTTTCACCTTAGGACTCAGGTTCTCTTGCCATTCTACGACTAAATTAATTTGTTCTGTTTATTTATCTCCTAATTCTACTGACTATCCTAAATTCTTCGACTATTTAAATTCCAAAATAAAGCACATTCTCTTATCTTCTTACTCTGAAATAATAATATTAGGCGATTTCAATATTCACCACCACCACCTTTTCTCATAATACAGGTGGTGAACGTGCCTTCCATTTCGCAATCCAAAATTACCTTGAACAATTGGTGCAGCTCCCTACTCATACCCCTGATCGTGTTAGAGATGACCCCAACATTCTAGACATTTTTCTAACTACTAATCCTTCTCCTTATACTGTTAAACTCTTTCTTAATCTGGGTTCTTCCGTTCACCTTTTTATCTCTGTATCCTCCTCTATCTCTTCAAATCTTCCGCAGGAAAGACCCCCTTCTATTGAAAGAAAAAGTTTTTAACCTTTCGGAGATGCAAGCTGGCCGGGTATCGGTCGTACATCTTTTGATTTCCCGTGGAATGATTATTGCTTCCGATGGAGAAGTCCCTCGGAGTGTACAGAACGTGTTGCCGAGGTGATTCTCTCTGAAATGGAGGCGTACATTCCATTTTCTTTCCCCTGTTCTAAATTTAGCAAACCTTGGTTTAACTCTGCTTGTTCTCGTGCTATCCGCCTCAGGGATGCTGCTTTCAAGGATTAACATCATCGTCAAACTCCAGAAATTCACGCAACTTATATCATCCCGGAATCGTACAAAATCTATCCTTCATAACACTAAAAATTCTTTTCTCCGTAGAAAATGCAATAATCTTTCTGGATTCTCTTCTTCTCGCTCTTTCCAGTATTTTTCAAAAAATGTCAACTCTAACTTTGCTTCTTTCTCTTTCCCTCCTTTAGTATCTTCCGACGGTACAACTGCTGTTTTAAATTCCTCTAAAGCTGAACTCTTCGCTCAAACTATTGCCTCTAATTCAACCTTAGACGATTCCGGAGATATACTTCCTCCTTCAACCTCCAACTCATTTACGCCTAAAATTAGGAAGACATCATTTCTGCTCTCTCTGAGCTTAATACTAAGAAAAAGTATCGCCCCGATGGTATTAATCCTGTTGTTTTCATAGCTTGTGCATCTAAGCTTGCACCCTCTCCTGGTAAACTAATTCATCTTTGTCTTTCTACTTCAACCTTCCCTTCTTGTTGGAAACGTGCGCTCATTCAACCTGTGCCGAAGTATGGGGACCCCTCTCAATTCTAAAGTTTTCAAATCTATTCTTAACTGGAAGATTTGGGAACATTTCAATTCTTTTAATCTTACCTCTAATCACCAGTATGGCTTTCGTAAGAAACGCTCTACTGGTGACCTTCTTTCCCTTTTCTCTAACTCTTGGTCCTCCGCTCTTCGGCATTTCGGTGAATCCTTTGCTGTGGTGCTGCACATATCGAATGCCTTCGATAGTGTCCGTATCAAAGCTTTGATTTCTAAACTCCCCTCTTTCTTTATCTATACTTTTCTTTGTGATCTTCTCTCTAATTTTCTTTCCGGCAGTTCTATAGCAGCTGTTGTAGATGACCATAGTTCTTCCTTTAAATTTATTAATAAAGGTGTACCGTAGGGTTCTGTTCTATCTCCAACATTCTTTCTGCTTTTTATTAATGACCTTTTCACTATTAACTCATCTGTTATCCTCTCCTATCTTAATGACTCCGCCCTTCATTACTCTTTCCAGTTTGAAAGACGTCCCTCCCAAGAGAAGTTGATAGCCTCGAGAAGGGTAGCCTTGGAGAAACTAACCTCTGATCTTTCAAGTATTTCAAATTGGGGCAGAGGAAACATGGTCGTTTTCAATGCCTCAGAAACTCAGTTCCTCCATATCTCCACTCGACACAATCTTTCACACAACTAAATCCTTCTCTCCTCAAAATCCATGGTTCGATCGTGCTTGTTCTCGTGCCATTCAGGCTAGAGACATTGCGTATCGACAGTGGAAAAATTCTCCTTCTCCTATCACTCTAGCTAATTTTCATTCAGATCGGAATCGTTGCAGGGATATTCTTCGACGAGCAAAGCAGACTTTCACCAAACGAAGGTGTGCTGAGCTCCTAAATTCTCCTACTGAAAAATCTTTCTGGCCTCTTGCCAAAAACATCTCCAACAATTTCTGTAAATCTTCCTTTCCTCCTCTTATTCGCTCTGATGGTTCTGTTGCTAACACTCCAACTGAAAAGGCTAATCTCTTCGGCCTCCTATTCTTCTCTAATTCTACCCTGGACGACTCCGGCAATCCTCCTCCTACTTCTTCTCCTCTCAGAGGTCCCATGCCTTTGCCTGTGATTTCATTTGACCAGGTGCATGGGCTTCTGAAGTCTATGAACGTTAGGAAGGCAAGCGGCCTGGATGGCATTCCTCCCCGAGTTTTAAGGGAGTGTGCCTCTGAGCTGGCTCCGTCCCTCGTTCAACTTTTCTCTATGCCTCAATACTAGTACTTTCCCTCAGTGTTGGAAGCGCGCAATAGTCCAACCTATTCCGAAGAAAGGTAGCCGCTCTGATCCTTCCAACTATCGCCCTATAGCTCTCACTTGTATTCTGTCTAAGATCTTTGAAACCCTTCTTAACTCTCACTTCTTAGATCATCTGGAATCTCATTCCCTTCTTTCTGATCATCAGTATGGCTTTCGTCGTTCGAGGTCTACTGGTGATATACTTTCCTATCTCACAGATCTATGGTCTTCTGCCCTTAGGAACCATGGGGAGACTTGCGTGGTGGCGCTTGACATATCTAAGGCGTTTGACCGGGTATGGCATGCGTCACTGCTTTCCAAGCTCCCCTCCTTTGGGTTTCCTCCTTCTCTTTGCTTACTTATGTCTAGTTTTCTTTCTAATCGTTCCATTTCGGCTGTTGTTGATGGAGCGACTTCTTCTTCCTTTCCTGTCAATAGTGGTGTTCCTCAGGGTTCTGTCTTGTCTCCTACTCTATTCTTACTTTTCATTAATGATCTTCTCAGCTGTTCATCTAACCCTATACATTCATATGCTGTTGACTCAACCCTCCATTCTTCTACTCATTTCAAATCTGCTCCTTCCTTTGCATCTAGAGTTGCTTCTCGTCTACATCTTTCCGATTCCATTCTTGCAGATCTGGATAGAATTTCCCAGTGGGGTCGTCTCAACCTTGTGAAATTCAACTCTTTAAAAAACTCAACTTCTAGAAATCTCTCTCTCAAAGACACCTCCTAACTTTTCTATTTCTTTCGATGGTTCTCCCGTCTCTCCTGTTGACAATATAAACATCCTTTGCCTTCACATAAACAAAAAAATGTCTTGGAAACCTCATATCACAATGGTTGCTAGGGCGGCCTCAAAGAAGCTGGGAGTTCTGTTTAGACTGCGAGAATTTTTTTCTTCCTCGCAGTTACTCCAATTATACAAGGGTCTCATCCCCCCCTTGTATGGAGTACTGCTCTCATATCTGGGGTGGCTCAAGTTTCACCCGTCTTTTGGATAGGGTTGAATCAAAGGCTAAAAGACTTATAAACTGTCCCGCTCTTTCTAATTCTCTTGATTCTTTATCTTTGCGACGTGATGTTGGTGCCTTGTCACTTTTCAATAAGTACTACAGTAGCAAATGCTCGAGGGAACTATCCACCCGTGTACCTCCACCTTTACGGCGTCCTCGCAGCACAAGGAGTGCAATGTCCGCGCATCAATTTTGCGTGGACATAGGCAACTCCAGGCTTATCCGCTGTGGTGCCTCTTTCTTTCCTGCCACCTCTGTCTTGTGGAACTCTCTTCTATCTTCTGTATTTCCCTCTGAATTTAATCTCAATTTCTTTAAAGCCCGCGTCTGCGCCCACCTGAGAAATTTTCGTTAGGTGGGTACTGTAGGGCTGGTTTTTATTTTCTGGATTTTTTACTCTATTTACTTTCATTTTTATTCTTTTAACACCCCCTCCTTGAATAGGGCTTTGCCCGTGAGTGGTGATGTGTAAAAAAAAAAAAAAAAAAAAAAAAAAAAAAAAAAAAATTTTGATGTCTTCTTCAACAACACACAACTCAAACCTTCATCTCTTCTAAATATTCTCGGCGTATTCTATTCTCGAGATCTTTCTTGGAAAGATCACATAACTTCTCTTTCTGATCAAGCTTCTAACAGATTAGGTGTTCTGAGGCGCCTTCAGAATTATTTCACACCACCCCAGTTGCCTACTTTCTATAAGGGTGTTGTTCGCCTCTGCATGGAGCATGCTTCACACATCTAAGGTGGTTCCACTCATACAGCTCTCTTTGAGAAGGTGGAGTCATTGGCTTTCCGTCTCATCAACTCTCCTACTCTTATTCTTTCCAATCTCTTTTTGCCCGTTCAATTTTTGCGTCACTCTCTCTTTACTATCGCTATTACAACGGACACCGCTCTTCGAAACTTTCTCGTTCATTGACAAGAGCTTGTGCGATATGCCTTTCTACACAGTCTCATCCTTTCTCTGTCCAGTTCCCAGACCCCAGACATAACCGCTATGCTCAGTCTTACATATACTCTACTGGTAAATCTGGAACACACTCCCTTTATCTGTTTTCCCATTTTCCTTGACTTGCATACTTTCAAACGCCGAGTATGTGAACATGTTGGCCTCCATCCACCAAAATTAGTTTTTTCCCAACTCCGGTGGAATTTGGTAGACCTCCCTCCTTTCTCCACCGGAGGAGATATATATATATATATATATATATATATATATATATATATATATATATATATATATATATATATATATATATATATATATATATATATATATATATATATATATATATATATATATATATATATATATATATATATATATATATATATATATATATATATATATATATATATATATATATATATATATATATATATATATATATATATATATATATATATATATATATATATATATATATATATAAAGAAAGTTTTTTCTACTATGTGAGACACTAAAGATCGCATTCCAAAGATATTGGTTAATTTTTAGTTGAAAAAGGCATTCTTTCAATTCCTTCGTCCGAGAAAAGGGAAAATCCTTCTTTTAATTAACTTCTCTCTCAAAAAACGGCTTCACTTCTTATGACCTCATTTCCTATATATATATATATATATATATATATATATATATATATATATATATATATATATATATATATATATATATATATATATATATATATATATATATATATATATATATATATATATATGAGAATGTGTTCATTGTGTGTAGACATATTATTAATAAGCCTGTTTGTTTCGATGACTAATGTGGCGTTACCATACACGATAATAACAACTGAGGCAAAAGATGAAGAAGATCTAGACGTAGATTGTTTCAACCTAAGCAGGTTGGTGTTTCGTAACCTCAACTGTGTGTCATGGACGACTGTGTCAGCTAAGTTAAACCAAGGCGCGTTCGTATCAGGCTTCTCTCTGGACATGGATTGAGTCTGTGTTCTTTAATTTCGAATATTCAAACGAAAGTATCTTTCTAATCTCTATAGAGGTCTCTCTCAGATTATGCTCATGTTATTTATTATTCAAGTGCACACTTTCAAATCAACAACAATATAAAAGGAGTTGAATAATTTCTACGACGACCTACGTATGTCTCTAGATGGTTAAGAATAAGATTACAAAATCATTAATGTAAGACTTTAATGCCGAGGTCAACTTTCAATAAAACAGGATTAAAATATTCCACTGAAAACAATAAATATTCAAAGTCCACAAAAAACTTAGCATTTATTCATAGTTAACCCAGCAATTGATACTCTTGTTGCTCACCAAAATAACAATGAAGTAAATAATCTGAGTAACCAGAACAAATACATCATCGAACCAAAGATTGAAGCGGTAAAATTACAGGGATGAAAGACCAATGAGAAATAGCAGTTTTTCAGAGGAAACTAGAAATTAAATGACAAACCACAAATTTCATGATTTCCAAGAAAAAGAAAGAATTTTTATTTAAATAGAAAGAAAGTCAATTTTGATCAAGAAACAAAAAACCCACATTCCTATTAAAAATACAGGGATAATAGAACGAGAAGTAGGAAAGGGAAATATTTTAAAACATCTTTCACTTTGAGGAATTAATATAAAACACAATAGATACGAGAGAGGACTCGTGTCAGCGACATTCTTGAAGAAATTAGTGGATTGCGGTAAAACCTGAGCAGGTCAGTTGGTGAACTCACTCAGATAGTAGATATGAAATTGGATAGTTTAGAAGGGCTGTGTCAGCTATAATAGCGATAGTATAATTTGACTGACAAAAACCTTCGAGGGGAAAATGAAATTGAAGAACTGATAAATTGGGAAATCATTGAACTCGACTATTTCAAAAATAACTTTTATAAATGAAACCATCCCAAATTTATCAAATAAGCTCAACGCGATTACAAATAACGCATTTATAAAAAGCAACACTGTAGGGGTGTCAATAAATTCTGAACGGGCCTCAGAAACCTTAAGCTCTTAGAAGCTTGTCAAGAGAAATACACCTTCAGATTGTTCCTAGAATGACTGGTTGAAAAAAGAAACAAAAGAGAATTAAGAAAAAAAGGAGAGGGAGAGAGAGAGAGAGAGAGAGAGAGAGAGAGAGAGAGAGAGAGAGAGAGAGAGAGAGAGAGAGAGAGAGAGAGAGAGAGAGAGAGAGAGAGTTTTCATCGCAAGAAAACAATCTCAAAAAGTCTTTATATCTGTTTAAAAATTAATACGACTTTCTTTTTTTATAATTTATATTGTATCATTGGATATTCTTTGAAATATTATTATTATTATTATTATTATTATTAGTAGTAGTAGTAGTAGAGGTAGTAGTAGTAGTAGTAGTAGTAGTAGTAGTAGTAGTAGTAGTAATAGTATTAATATTATTATTATTATTATTATTATTATTATTATTATTATTATTATTATTATTATTATTATTATTATTATTATTATTATTATTATTATTATTATTATTATTATTTATATTATTATTATTATTATTATTATTATTATTATTATTATTATTATTATTATTATTATTATTATTATTATTATTATTATTATTATTATTATTATTATTATTATTATTATTATTATTATTATTATTATTATTATTATTATTATTATTATTATTATTATTATTATTATTTTATTATTATACAATTATTATTGTTATTTAATAATAATAATAATAATAATAATAATAATAATAATAATAATAATAATAATAATAATAATAATAATAATAATAATAATAATAATAAAAATAATTACAACACAATAATAATAATAATTCATTCATTCATAACGCTTTATTCAGGAATTGGTACATTTACAGGTTTAAAATTTAAAAGTAGGTCCTACTCTACTAAATTCAATAATAATCATAATAATAATATCGTGGTTGTCGAGTTCTCTGAAAAGGGGCTGCTAGGGGAAAACACTGTGGCTTCCTTTGAGCCCCAATGTTTAATACATCAATGTAAATATATAATTATACTTTATTTAATACAGGTTAAGATAGGTTACTTCTAGAGTAACAAAAAGAAATATTGATCATGCAGGTAACAATAACAATAACGGTACTTATGATGTTTACTATGATAATACTGGTAATAATAATAGTAATGATGATATATACTTAAATATAATAATAGTAATAAGAATAATAGTGTCAATAAGAATAATATAACGAGTGATATTAATAATAATAATAATAATAACAATAATAATAACAATAATAACAATGATAACAGTAATAATATCAATAACGATAGTAATAATAATAACAATAATAATAACTACTATTAATATTAATAGTAATAATAATTGTAATCTATAAATTATAATCGATAGTAGTAACAATAAACAAAATGATAATAATAATAATAATAATAATAATAATAATAATAATAATAATAATAATAATAATAATAATATACATACAGTGGGATGGATTTAGCTAATTTAACAAGGATGTACAGTCGTCAACGGAAGTTCGTTCCTATTAAGCTGGAAATAAATATTTATATAAAATGGAGATCATTTCAGGTTCAGCCAATCACAGTTCAATTAAGCCCCGCTGAATGTTTTTATTTTCTTTTTATTCAAAATAGAGCTTTTATGAAATGATCTCCATTTTATATATATTAATTTCCAGCCTAATAGGAACGAACTTCTGTTGACGACTGTACATATACTTTGCAAGTTTATTTACTAAAGAATTTATGTGGTCTTTAAATGTTAGCTTGTCGTCTATTATGACTCACAGGATTTTAGCGGTATTTGACCGGGTTAGCTCAATATCTTTTAGTTTGATTTTAAAATTATTTCCAACGTTCTTATTGCTTATTATAATGAAGTAGGTTTTTTGTATGTTTAATGATAGCTTATTTGAGTCCACACATTTCATGATGTTTGTTAAAGAGACTTCAGCTTTTTTGAATAGTGTTTAGGGGTTCTTGTCATTGATCACTATAGATATATCATCTACGAACGAAACTGAGAAAGAATTGTGTGAGTTTATTAAGTCGTTTGTATACAGTATATTGAAAACAGGAGTGGTCCAAGTATGGATCCCTGTGGAACGCCAGTTTTTATTTGTTGCGTGTTAGAAGGTATATCATCAAGCTGTACGTATTGTTGTCTACCTTTGAGGTAGATTTCAAACCACTGCAAGTTTAGGCCATCGAAACCCAGTCTTTTTAGTTTTGTTAATAAGATATTGTGGTCTATTGTGTCAAACGCTTTAGTGAAGTCTAGTAGCAGAAGAGCGGAGGCGTCTTTATTTTCTAAATTTTTGTAAAGTTTTTCAGTCAGACAGATAAGCTCGCCCGAGGTTGAACGGCCGTTTCTGAAGCCGAACTGGAAATCACTAAGTTGCGAGTTTGAATTGAGATACTCAGTCAGCTGCTTAAATATGATTTTTTCGAATATTTTGCTAATCGTGTGTGTAATGGATATTGGTCTATACTTTTAGGGAGGGAGGGATCGTCTTTCTTAAATATGGGAGTCACGCGGGAAATTTTGAGGGTAGAGGGGAAAATGCCTGAAAGGGTTGAAACATTGAATAAGTGAGCTAGTGGTGCGGAAATGATGTCAGCCACGAGTTTGTATTTGTGGTTTGGGACGCTCAGGATATCACATTTTCAATTTTTTAATCCGGCTATTATTATTTGGACATCTACTGGGGTAATGTTTTCGAATGTGAAATGTGAGTTGCACTGAGGTAAAAATGTTTCCGGGTTTGTTTGGCTTGCTGAGCTATTTGTTAAAATTTCGGTTCCAATATTGATAAAATAACTGTTGAGTGAATCTGCGATTTTCTTTTTGTCTGTTGAGACCACCATTTATTGATAATTGGTTGATTTTGTGGGTATGCTCTTTGTTTTTATTAATTAGATTGTTTATGAGGCTCCAAGTTGCTTTTGAATTATTGTTTACCTCACCGAATTTATTAGTGTAATATTTTCTTTTTGCCTTTTTTAATAGTGCTTTTAATTGATTGCTATAATTGTTATATAATTGGAGGGGGATGATGCCTCGTTTGTAATTACGGTAGAGTTTGTGCTTTTGATCTATTGAGTTTAATAACCCTGGTGTTAGCCATGGATTTTGGACCCTTTTACAGCCTAGCTGCTTGGTTTTAATTTGGAATGTCTCATGATAACACCTATATATTTGATTGATAAAAGTACTGAATCTAGAGTCTATGTCTATTTGTTCATTGTATATAGAAAAAAAGTCAATTTCTTTTACTTTATCTATGAAAATCACATTATCTTCTCTGTATTTGATAGTTGTTAGGTTGCTGGTTTTATTTATGCTCCACTGTACAAGGCAAGGAAAGTGATCCGTAAGATCAGTGTACAATAATAATAATAATAATAATAATAATAATAATAATAATAATAATAATAATAATAATAATAATAATAATAATAATAATAATAATAATAATAATTCAAAATTCAATATTCTTTATTCATTAAGCGTACATTGCAATTACAAATTAACAATACTAATAATAATAATAGTAATGGAGTGATTGTACAATTCTCTGAAAAGGGACTTCTAAGGGGATGCACATTGATTTCCATTGAGCCCCAAAGTTTAGTAGTTATTAAATTTTTTACTTTTATTATTAAAAAGTAAATACTAAAAAGGTACTTATAACAAAATGAGTAATAAAGATAATGTTAAATAAAATACAAATATCTAATAACTTATGAAATTAATAATTGGCGAAATAGTAACAATAATACTAATTCTAATAATAAAAATAATAAAAATAATGATCATAATAATAATAATAATAATAATAATAACAATAATAATAATAATAATAATAATAATAAAAATAATATATAATAATAATAATAATAATAATAATAATAATAATAATAATAATAATAATAATAATAATAATAATAATAATAATAATAATAATAATAATAATAATAATAATAATAATAATAATAATAATAATAATAACAACAACAACAACAACAACAACAACAACAACAACAACAACAACAACAACAACAACAACAACAACAACAACAACAACAACAACAACAACAACAACAACAACAACAACAACAACAACAACAACAACAACAACAACAACAACAACAACAACAACAACAACAACAACAATAATAATAATAATAATAATAATAATAATAATAATAATAATAATAATAATAATAATAATAAATTATGCATGCATAAAAGTATATGCAGGAAGAGAATGGAAGTATTTACATAGCTTTCAGCATAATAACAAAATAACAAAATACAATAGGGATCATAAAATAATATATATATATATATATATATATATATATATATATATATATATATATATATATATATATATATATATATATATATATATATATATATATATATATGACTTGTATCCCCAGTAGAGGTTCCAAAGTTTCTACTATAAATTCAAAAGGTACTGAGTTGCTACAGTTATTCGGATCAGAAGAGCTTTTAAAATGTTTTTAAAAAATGCCTTTTCTTCTGTAGGAGACGGCTTATAACTCAGTGGTAGAGCCTTTTGTACGTTGTGTAATGGCGACGTTGTTGTCAATGGTTTCGAATATATATATATATATATATATATATATATATATATATATATATATATATATATATATATATATATATATATATATATATATATATATATATATATATATATATATATATATATATATATATATATATATATATATATATATATATATATATATATATATATATATATATATATATATATATATATATATATATATATATATATATATATATATATATATATATATATATATTAAATAGCATCAGCACTCACGGGAAAAGACCTATTCAAGAAGGGGATGTTAGGAAAATAAAAATGAAATAAAAGAATTTATGAAAGGAAAACCTGCAGGTCCTATCTAACGCAAAATTTCTTAGATGAGACATACGTGGGCTTTAAAGAAATTGAGATTAAACTCGGCAAGAAAAACAGAAGATGGGAGAGAATTCCACAAAACAGAGGTGGCTGGAAAGAAGGAGGCACCACAACGGACAAGCCTGTAGTTGCCTATGTCTTCACAAAATTTATGTACAAACAATGCACCCCTTGAGCTACGAGGACGCCGTAAAGGTGGAGGTATACGAGTTGATAATTCTCTCGAGCATTTGCAGCTGTAGTACCTATAGAATAGAGACAAGGCACCAGCGTCAGGTAGAAAAGATAATGGGTCAAGTGAATTAGTAAGAATGAAGCAATTTATAAGTCTTTTAGCCTTTGACTCAACCCTATCAAAAAGACGGGTGAAACCTGAGCATCCCCAGATATGAGAGAAGTACTCCAAACAAGGGCAGGTGAGTCCCTTGCATAATTGGAGTAACTGTAAAGACGAAAAAATTCTCGAAGTCTAAACAGAACTCTCAGCTTCTTTGGGGCAGCCATAACAACCATTGCGATGGGAGATTTCCAAGACATTTTTTTCGTTTATGTGAAGTCCAAGGATGTTTATATTTTCAACTGGAAAGACGGGAGAAACGCCGAAAGAAATAGAAAGGTTAGGAGGTGTCTTTGAGATGGAGATTTCAAGAATTTGAGTTTTTAAAGAGTTGAATTTCACAAGGTTGAGACGACTCCTCTGGGAAATTCTCTCAGGATCTGTAAGAATGGAGTCGGAAGGATGAAGACGAGAGGTAATTCTAGATACAAATGAAGTAGCAGATTTGAAATAAGAAGAATGGAGAGTCGAATCATCGGCATATGAATGATTAGGGTGAGATGAGAGGTTTTTGGCAAGAGGCCAGAAAGATTTATCAGTTGGAGAATTTAGGAGCTCAGCACACCTTCGTTTGGTGAAGGTCCACTTTGCTCCTCGAAGAATATCCCTGCAACGAATCCGAGCTGAATGAAAATTAGAGGGAGTGATAGGAGAAGGAGTATATATTCACACTCGATGCGCGATATATTTAACCTGAATGGCACGAGAGCAGGGACGATTTAACCATGTACTTTGAGGAGAGAAAGATTTACATGAAGAAGGAATGAACCTGCTCATCTCATCAACGATCACAGTCCCCATCTTATCGGCAGAGATCGCAGCGTCTTCAGAGACAAAACAGTCCCTCCAGAGATAGTAGAAACAACGCAAAACCCCCTAATCAGCCCGATCAAAATGCCAGAAAATAGGCTAAGGACAAGGTGGAGCAGATGTAGAGAGGGCATAAAAATTAGGAGAAATTAGATTGCGGTGGGAGTTACCAGTAGGTGAGAAGATAGCGTATTTATAGAAAGAATGAATGGTAGTGAAGAATAAATCAAGATTTTTTGAAGTATATATATATATATATATATATATATATATATATATATATATATATATATATATATATATATATATATATATATATATATATATATATATATATATATATATATAAATATATATATAAAAAAAAAAAAAAAAAAAAAAAAATTTATATTATTTATTTTATTTATTTTTTTTGTCTCAAATAAAACGTCGCCTCAAAAAACGTAAAGTTTTTTTTTGTAACTTGCCATTTTAAGACCATTTTCGTTATATATATATATATATATATATATATATATATATATATATATATATATATATATATATATATATATATATATATATATATATATATATATATATATATATATATATATATATATATATATATATATATATATATATATTTGCTAAAAGAAAATAAAATATTGTTTTGGACAGAAGATGTCGACGATTAAGACCACTCTACTCAAATCTGAATTTGTCTGTAAATATTTGGCTACTTCCACCTATTATCAACAGCAATATTGCAAATGCATAGCCATCAGCGCATGGTATTCCGCTGCAAAGTAAAAAGAGAGGGGCTGAAAATTCCTTGAAGCGGGTCCCTCAGTTACCGACCTGAATTATGGGCCCTTGTCGGTTTTAAGTCAGTATTATATTTTTTATTTTAAATAAACAAATTCGGACGAGTTTTACCCAATGAAATTATGTGAAGCTCAAAAAAAGTTTTTCCTATAGATTTCTAGTTTCTAAATCTTATAAAAAGATTTCAAATATAATTTTATTAGCATGTCAATATATTACAAATAATAAGTAAATGAAATAAAATCTGACAAATTAGTTCGACTTAACGTAACCTGAACTTGAATGGTAAATCTAGGCTAACGGTCTGCAAAGAGGACTAACTTGACGAACCCTGGTTTTCTCTCTCTCTCTTTCTATATATATATATATATATATATATATATATATATATATATATATATATATATATATATATATATATATATATATATATATATATATATATATATTTATGTCTCCTCCGGTGGGCAAAGGCCCAAGGCCTACCAATATCCACCGGAGTTGGGAAGCAATCGGATTCGGGGTCGCTAATGGCCGATGTGACCCGATACACGGCGTTTAAAAGTGTGCAAGTCAAAGGAAGTTGGGAAAACAGATAAAGGGAGTGTGTTCCAGTAGAGTACATGTAAGATTGAGCATAGCGGTTAAGTCTGGGGTCGAAGAGTTGGACAAGGAAAGGATGAGACTGTGTAGAAAGACGTGTCGCATGAGCCCTTCTCAGTGGAGGAGGTATGCGACGTGAGAGTTCAGAAGAGCAATGTCCTTTGTAATAGCGATAGTATAGAGAGAGTGACGCAACAATTCGACGGAAAGAAAGAGATTGGAGAGAGTTAGTAAGAGCAGGAGAGTTCATAAGACGAAAAGCCCTAGACTCCACCTTTTCAAGATGAGCTGTATGTGTGGACCCACCCCAGATATGCGAGGCGTACTCCATACAGGGGCGAACAACACCCCTATACAAAGCAAGCAACTGGGGTGGCGTAAAAAAACTACGAAGGCGCCACAGAACACCCAACCTCTTAGAAGCTTGTTTAGAGAGAGAAATAATGTGATCTTTCCAAGAAAGATCACGAGAAAAAGAAATACCGAGAATATTGAGAACAGATGAAGGTTTGAATTGAGTGTTTTCGAAGAAGATGTCATAGTTGTGTGGAAGATTGTGTCAAGTAGAAAGATGGAGGAATTGAGTTTTTGAGGCATTGAAAACGACCATGTTTTCTCTGCCCCAATTTGAAATGAGAGATAGATCAGAGGTCAGTTGCTAAAAGGCAATCCTTCTTGCGTCTAATAACTGCTGTTGGGAGGGACGTCTTTCAAATTGAAAGGAATAATGAAGGGTGGAGTCATCGGCATAGGAATGTATAGGAGATGAAGTAATGGAGAGATCATTGATGAATATTAGAAAAAGAGTTGGGGATAGGACAGATCCTTGAGGAACACCAAAATTTATAGATTTATAGGAGGAACGGTGGCCGTCTACAACAGCTGCTATAGAACGACCAGAAAGGAAATTAGATAGGAGGTCCCAGAGAGAAGGATAGATTCCGAAAGAGGGAAGTTTGGAAATCAAAGCTTTGTGCCAGACTCTATCGAAAGCTTTCGATATGTCTAGCGCCACAGCGAAAGATTCACCGAAACCCCGAAGAACGGAGGACCAAGAGTCAGAAAGTAGGGAAAGAAGATCACCAGTAGAACGTCCTTTACGAAAGCCATACTGGCGATCAGAGATAAGATTGGAAGAATTGAGATGTTTCCAAATCTTCCTGGGATAGATTCGAAAACCTTAGAAAGAACGGAGGTTAAAGAAATTGGACGATAGTTAGAGGGTTGAGAAAGGTCCCCCTTCTTCGGTACAGGTTGAATGAGCGAACGTTTCCAACAAGAAGGGAAGATCGAAGTAGAAAGGCAAAGACGAAATAGTTTACCAAGGCAGGGTGAAAGCTCAGAAGCACAAGTTTTGAGAACCGCAGGAGGAATACCATCAGGACCATACTCCTTCTTAGTGTTAAGCTTAGAGAGAGCAGAAATGACATCTTTAGAAGAAATTACAATGTTAGGCATAAATGAGTTGGAGGGGGTTGTAGGAGGAGGAATAGCTCCGGAATCGTCCAAGGTAGAGTTAGAGGCAAAAGTTTGGGTGAAGAGTTCAGCTTTAGTAGAAGGTAAAATGGCAGTTGTGCCATCAGAAGAGACTAGAGGAGGGAAAGAGGAAAAAGCAAAGTTAGAGTTGACATTTTTTGCGAAATGCCAGAAAGGGCGAGATGAAGAAGAACCAGAAAGATTATTGCCTTTGCGGCGGAGAAAAGAGTTTTTGGTATCTCGAAGAATAGATTTTGCACGATTCCGGGATGAAATATAAGTAGCATGAGTTTCAGGAGTTTGAAGACGACGGTAATCTCTGAAGGCAGTATCCCTGCGGCGGATAGCGCGAGAACAAGCAGAGTTAAACCAAGGTTTGTTAGGTTTAGTTTAAGGGAAAGGATATGGAATGTACGCTTCCATGCCAGAGAGAATCACCTCGGGTATACGCTCGGCACACTCCGAGGGACCCCTCCCACGAAAGCAATAATCATTCCATGGGAAATCAGAGAAGTACAACCGCAAGTCTGACCAGTTAGCAGCACCGAAGTGCCACAGACGTCTCCTCGCCGAAGGCTGGGGCCTTTCTTGCGGAAGACTTGAAGAGACAGAACAAGATACGGAGATTAAGAAGGTGATCGGATGAACCCAGAGGAGGAAAGAGTTTAACAGTATAAGGAGAAGGATTAGAGGTTAAGAAAAGATCAAGTATGTTGGGTTCATCACCAAGACGGTCAGGGATACGGGTAGGAAGTTGCACCAACTGCTCAAGGTTGTTCTGGATAGAAAAGTTGAAGGCGAGTTCACCGGCTGGAGATTGAGAACTAGAGGAAAGCCATTGGTGATGGTGAACATTGAAATCACCTAAAATGATGATTTCAGAGAAAGGAGAAGAGGATAGAATGTGCTCTATTTTGGAGCTTAAATAGTCGAAGAATTTTTTATAGTCAGTAGAATTAGGAGATAAATAGACAGAACAAATAAATTTAGTAGTAGAATTGCAAGAGAGCTTAAGCAATAAGGTAGAAAATTCATGAGACTCCAAATCAGAGACACGAGAGCAAATAAGATCGTTGCGCACATATGCGCAACAACCGCCTTTGGCTGAAAATTGAGGATAGAGACAGTAGGAGGTAACAGAATAAGGTTTGCTGTCAGCACACTCAAGCACCTGAGTTTCGGTTAGAAATAAGAGATGAGGTTTAGAAGAAGGGAGATGGTGTTCGACAAAGGGGAAATTAGAAAAAAGACCGCGAATGTTGCAGAAATTAATGAAAAAAGAAGACCGTGCATCGGGGCAAGCCGGACGCCGGGTCATGGCAGCACCATCCCCATCATCGGAGGCCGCCAACTCCCAAGTGATGATGGGGTGAGGGGTGGAGGTTGAGGGGCATTTTTTGGATGCCGCCCCTTTAAGCATCTCCGAGGCAGCTGTTGGTTTCGCCATTTTATTTTGTTTTGTTTTAGGTAATGTAAGAGTAAGTGCATGTAAAATGTGGGAACATGTGAAGAATTGGGGTGGAGAGGTAGTTGGAGCATAGACACTCCAGTGTGAGGCGGGGGTACGCTAGAGAACCCCCGGAGGAGGTGAAACGCGAAAAGGAACGAACCAAAGGGCAACGGAGTGAAACGGAATAGTCTAGCCCATCCTATCACTCCGTGGGTTATGCCCAATGGGGGGTACTTACATCGCTTCGGACGGCGCTACGTCCTCCCCCTATAATATATATATATATATATATATATATATATATATATATATATATATATATATATATATATATATATATATATATATATATATATAATTATTAATTATGCAGTTTATGAAAACGACAAGTAGCTTAGAAGAGAAGCTCGCATCTCTCAATATAGCAAGTTACGAATGCAGATTGAAAATTTACTCAGAATTAAAATTTCAATATCAGCTCGGAGCTACAGGGAAAAATAACAATATTAGAAAATATAAATTAATTAAGATGTTACCAGTTCGTTTGATTACTTTTGAAGAAATTTTGACGTCTTTTACCTAAAATTGAAAATTATTAATTTCCTCTCCAGAGTTCCAAGATTGGTTAGGTTTCAATTTATGTGAAAGTTCCGGAAGCGTACAACTTTATTACGATTTCGAAACCAATCCGGGAAAATATTGTTTATCGAAAGGTACAATATACATACGAAGGCTATATTATTACTTAAACTTTCGCCATTAAAGGTCTAAATCAAAAGGGACGAAAATCTCCTTAAAGCTATGAATTTCTTGTAACGAATATTACGAAGTTAACAAAGAATGAAATTTAACACTTTAAGTGATTTGTTAAGAAAGCTGTACGAAATTATGAAAGCTGGACGAAATAATTGCAGAGCAATAACAAATCACATCTTCACTTCACAAAATCAAAAAATTGAACAAAGTAAAATTTAGTACGCATTACTTGACGAGCATTTCAAATTGTTTTTGTAACGTTTTCAAAGGCATAGTCTTCCTTCCTTCATTAATCTCAAAAACTAAAAGCTCATATATTAAAGGACTATGAATTCAACCAGCAATTCCAACAATTAAAGAAACTTGACAATTAAAAATAATAATTCCAAAATACTCCCAGGGGGGAAGACTCCCCGGAAGTACAAGGGAGGCATATACTGATTCGTGAATCCTCGACAAGCTCAATCGACCTAATGAACGCAAAGTTGCATTCATATACATACAACTAAAGCTTACAACTTTAATCGAAAATCGCGCAAGCTCATACCTTTCTCGATTTTCCACCTTTACCTAATCAGATTCCGATTCCTCTTCTGACGATGTTTTCTGCATGAATATCGTCCTAGCTCTTGCCGAGGCTGAGCGGACAGGACTACGTGGTTTAGGGTAAGGAGTGTTCGATATAGATGTAGGAACAGTCTGTTCAGACTGAGGTTGGGCTGGTGACGAAATTGCTGTATTATCCGAACGATTGTTCTTGCCACTGTGAGAGATAGATAACTCAAGCGAATATAGGATTTTAATTGGATACAAGTTCGACTGTCCTCCAGGCGTTTTCACATATACAGTTCGAACTTTACCGCTGTAGCGGAAATTACCATTAACTACAATCTGAAATAAAATTGGGACTCTCTCCAAGAAAATGAAGGGAAAATGAATATCCACACACTCTAAAATCTTATAGTTTATTATAAATCTTATAGTGAAAACAATTCTACAATTACTTTGAAAATAAACAAAAAAAAAAATATCATAAATAAAGAAACAATAGTCGAATTTCCGATTTACCAAAATATTATATAAATTATACAAAATAAGCAATTGTTTACAAAAAATAGAAACAATGAAAAAAAAAAACAAATAACGCGGTGCGCAAAATATCCTACAATCAATACAAACAAAATCAAAACAATAAAGGTTTACTTTATTAATTTTAATAAATTTTACAAAATTTCTTTATTACCCTGTACTGGAGTGGTAATAACATTAACAACCACAATCATATAAAAAAAAAACGATAAAAAAACATATACAATATTATCTTAATTCCTTTTTATAAGCTTGTACATGTATATATACATATATATTTATACATATATGTTTTTTCCTTTTCATTTTTATGTGGAAATATCTATTTCCTTCAATATCAATAACTGCTTTAAATTAAAGCCTTCAAAAATCAAAATGCCGAAAATTTTCAGAAATGCTTTTAATTAAAACAATTGAAAAACAAAACAAAACAAAAAAATTAAATATGTTTTTACGGAATCTTCTCTAAACCTTTTTTAAGCCCAGCTCAAACTCGTTGAATGTACAGTACGATATAAGGTGTCTTTAAATTTTAGAAAGTTAAATCCGATTTTTAAAAACCACTTAATTAACAAAAATCAAAATACAAAACAATTTGGACAGGAAATTACCAGGGTTTAATTATATGAAACTAGCAAATTTTCAAAAGGAAAATTATTAAATTAAATTCCAGGATGTTTTACCGGAATTTTTTCCAAAACCACCAAAATCACTATTTGGAGGTTTCGCACTGCGCACTAAGAAAACACTAATAATAAAAAGCAACTATTTTGTGCATACAAATGTTTTTACAAATGAAAAAATGTTTTCAAAAATTTCCCCCCCAAAAGAGTGTCGATACGCTTAGCTTACCGAAGGCTCGGGTTCAAAAAGTGATGTTTGAATTTTGGTGATTTAACACCAAATTTAAAACCTCTTCAATTTTTACTATTTAAATTTTATCAAAATCACAAAATTTGTGATAGGGAAAATTTACAATTTTTTCACAAAACATATGAACACAATTTCTTGAATTTTATATTGGGATTGCAGTTGGTGAAAACGACAAATAGCTTAGAAGAGAAGCTCTCAAATCCCAATACTGCAAGTTACGAAATTCAAAATAAAAATTTACTCGGAACTAAAATTTCAATATCAGCTCGGAGCTACAAGGGAAAAATAACAATAGTAGGAAACATGCCTATTTAAGATGCTACCAGTACGTTCGATTTTTTTTAAAGAAATTTTGACGTCATCTATCTAAAGTAGAAAATTATTAATTTCCTCTCCAGAGTTTCAAGTTAGGTAAAAGCTCCAGAAACAGTACAGCTTTATTACGGTTTCGAAACGTACCCGATTAAATATTGTTTTCCGAAAGGTACAATATACATACGAAGTCTATACTATTACTTAAAGTTTCGCCATTAAAGGTCTAAATCAAAAGGGACGAAAATTACGAAGCTAACAAAGAATGAAATTTAAAACTTTATGGGATTTGCTAAGAAAGTTATACGAAATTATGAAAGC
>SEYY01003067.1:15000-27500 GCA_009176605.1 Armadillidium nasatum | reverse complement strand
GTAAATTATAGTAATTTTCGTCTTATATACACAAAAAAATGCAAAATGCTATATAGGAAAAGTTCTAAATATACGACTTTAAGCTTTTGTATTTCAATACTTTTATTACTTATTAGGCAGTTGGAACCCAAAAAACATTTTGGGAACTCCAGTATCTTAAATACATCAAACAGCCTTTCCATATTCTCTATGTGTCACGAAAGCAAGGTCGCAATTTATAAAAGCCCTTTGAAATCTTTTGTTTTTAAACAATATTTTCCTGGAAAAAGTACAAAAATATTTCCTAAATGAAAAATTGCTAAAAGAAATTTTTGTTCATTCGGTCAATATAATGTATTTTGATCATATAGAATTAGACTAATTACATATTTTCTATTTAGTTGATTTTTTGAATACAGAGCAGTTTTACCTCTAGACAAAGGACATAGAAAGATGAATAAGTGTACAGAAAAATTATTATAAATAAAAATGGTAGTGTGTTCATCATTAGCAGAGAGTATGACAGCATTTCCACTGTCAGAAATAACAAGGAAAAGAAAAGAGGAAAACAAACAAAGCAAGGGTTGAAAATGTTCGCAAAATTTCAGAAACGGAACATTTTTCTATTGTTTTATCTCTTAAAAATATTTAAGCATAATTCGTTCAATGAATTCTGTAGTACATACCTTCCTAGTATGAGAACTCACTATACGTTTTCAGGACCTTTTATAAAACCCTTTATTTCACAAAATTCAAATACTCGAAGTGACTTCACAGTTTTTTTTCCTTTCACAAGCATTAGCGTCAAGTAGTCACTCACAGGAAATATATATTCTATAAAATTACAAAAATATTATTTAACTTTAATAAGCAAAAATCAAGTACACCTTGCAAAGGTTATTTTTAAATCCATATAAAGAATAAGTTAAAAAATGTTTGAATAATCCATCGATTAGTAGATTAACCCAAAAGAAAACTGTGATCATTGATAATTAATCAGAGAATTAAGAAATTTAATTGCTTAAATAAGAAAAATGATGTTATTTGAATTATGACATAAATTAAGGTGAAAAATAAATTTAAAAATAACATTGCATGAATGCGATAACACTCCTTATGTAGATAATTAAAATAATCCTTTTATAGTTCAAAAACTACTTTTTAAATTAAAACTCGCAGACACACACAATACACACACATACACACACACACACACACACACACACACACACATATATATATATATATATATATATATATATATATATATATATATATATATATATTATATATATATATATATATATATATATATATATATATATATATATATATATATATTTCGTCTGTCTCTCCACTTCGATCTTCTCTTCTTTCTGGAAACGTGTGCTCATTCAGCCTGTGCCGAAGAAGGGAGACTCCTCTCAACCCTCTAATTATCGTTCTATTTCTTTAACCTCTTTTCTTTCTAAGTTTTCGAATCTACCCTTAACAGGAAGATTTGGAAAATCTCAATCTTTCTAATATTATCACTGATTGCCAGTATGGATTTCGTAAAGAACGCTCTACTGGTGATCTCCTTTCCCTTCTCTCTGACTCTTGGTCTTCCGTTCTTCGGCATTTCCTTTGCTTTCGTGCTGGACATATTCGAAAGCTTTCGATAGAGTCTGGCACAAAGCTTTGGTTTCCAAATCTATCATCCTCTTTGTGGCCATACTCTCTGATTTCCTTTCTGGTTACTATATAGCAGCTGTGCAGTAGTCGGCCACCGTTCATCCTTTAAATCTATTAGTAGGGGTGTTTCTCAAGGATCTGCCCTATCCCCAACACTTTTTCTGCTTTTCATTAATAACACTCTCTCTGTTACTTCATCTCCTATCCATTCCTATTCTGATGACTCCACCCTCATAACTCTTATCAATTTGAAGGTGCCCCTCCCAACAGCAGTTTATAATCGCAAGGAGGGTAGCATTGTGGCTACTGACTTCTAATCTATCTCGTATTTCAGTTTGGGGCAAAGAAACATGATCGTTTACAATGCCTCCAAAACCCAATTTCTCCATTTATCTCTACTCGATACAACCTTCCACACAACTATAATATCTTCTTCGAAAATACACAGCTAAAATCTTCATCTCTCCTTAATATTCTCGGTTTCTTTTTTCCCTCCCTCTCTCTCTAAACAAGCTTCTAAGAGGTAAGGTGTTCTGAGGTGCCTTCTTAAATCCTTCACGACATCCCAGTCGATTTCTCTTTATTGGGCTGTTGTTCACCTCTGTAAGGAGTACGCCTCACATATCTAGGGTGATTCCACTCATACAGCTCTCCTTGATAAGGTGGAATCTAGGGTTTTTTGTCTTATCAACTCTCCTGCTCTCACTAATTCACTCTCCAGACTCTTTCTCCCCGCCCGTCGAATTTTTGCGTCACTATCTCTATACTATCGCTATTACAATGGACACTGTTCTTCTAAACTCTCCCGTTGCACACCTCCTTCATTGAGAAGAGCTCGTGAGATATTCCTTTCTATACAGTCTCATCCTTTCTCCGTCCAACTCTCTGACTCCAGACTTAACGGAAATGCTCAGTCTTTTACTGCATGTGCTCTACTGGCAAAGTCTGAAACACACTTCCTTCATCTATTTTCCTAACTTCCTATGACTTACACACCTTTCAAGGCCGTGTATCGGGACATGTCTGCCTTTAATTTGACCAGATTTCCGATTTCCTCCCTGACTCTGGTGGAAATTTAATTAGGCCTCTGGCTTTTGTCCACCAGAGGTGAAATAATATATATATATATATATATATATATATATATATATATATATATATATATATATATATATATATATATATATATATATATATATATATATATATATATATATATATATATATATATATATTATATATATATATATATATATATATATATATATATATATATATATATATATATATATATATATATATATATATATATATATATATATATATATATTATATATATATATATATATATATATATATATATATATATATATATATATATATATATATATATATATATATATATATATATATATATATATATATATATATAATTCAGCAACTCGAAAGTAAAAAGGCTTTTAAATCGCAAGAAACAATATCAGAAAAGCCAATTTAATTCATTTCACTACTGCACTAAAAATAATCTAAATTATAAATATGAGCAGAGTAAGTAATGCCTCTGAGGTCCTTAAGTTCTTCATTTAAACGAGGAACTATTTACATAAATGCTTTCAGAGGATATTAATTTTATTTTATTTTGTTTGTTTTTTCTTTTGTTTGTCTGATCGTTTGTTTGTCTGATTGTTTGCTTGCCTGTCCGTTTGTTTGTTTGGTTGCTTGTTTGGTTGTTCGTTTGTTTATCTATTTGCTTGTTTGTCTGTTCATATGCTTGTTCGGCTGTGTGTTTGTTATAAATGTGATTGTGTGTGCAGAATGGCGGGTGTGCACAGGCGTGGGTTTTCTATACACTTTAAAAATGTACTTGGCTTTCGCTCTAATTTTGCCTCTGTGGAATATCACCTCTCTAACTCCCATTTTAACCTTTTACTCTTGTCTGAGCACCAGATATCTAAGAATTCCTCCTCTAACTTTTTTAATATACCCAACTATAACTAATTTCATAATTTGTGCTCTAAAGGGAGAGTGTGTGCCTATGTAAATCTAGCACTCCGGTAACACGTCTTGTAAACCTTGAGTCTCCTAATTTCGATGTTCTACGACTTAAAATCTTTCTCCCTACCACTAAAAAAATCTTGTGCTCCTGCTATTGTTCTCATAATTGAACAGATTTTTCTACCTTTTCTGAGTATTTAACTACTTCTCACGAGAAAGTTATATCTTCACATTCAAATATAGAGGTCTTCTATTTAGGGGATTTTAATGTACACAATACTGAATGGTTGGGTTCTTATCATACTGATACAGGAAGGGAGGCCGAATCATTCAGCATTCTCAATGATCTGGAACAACTCACAAAAGAACCAGCACATTCTGATCGTCCCAAAAAATTCTTAAACACTCGTAACTTATGCTTCACTACTAGTCCTTCTCTCTATAAATACGCTATCTTCGCACCTATTGGTAAATCTGACCACAATCAAATTACTCTTAATTTTCATGCTCCTCTCCAGCTGCCCCACCCTGCCCTAAGAGTGTCTTCTGTCACTTTGATCGGGATGACTGGGATGCTTTGCGTTGCTTCTACGCTATCACTGAAGGGATTGCTCTGACCATAAAGATGCTTCGATATTTGCCGATAAGGTGGGGGTCAAAATCGTTGATGGGATGATTAGGTTCATTCCTTCTACATCTAAATCTTTCTCTCCTCAGAATCCATGGTTCGATTCCGCTTGCTCTTGTGCCATTCAGGCTAGAGACACCGCATATCGAGAATGAAAAAATTCTATCACTGTTGCTAATTTTCATTTAGTGCGTAATCGTTGCAGGGATACTTTCACCAAAAGAAGGTATGCTGAATTCCTTTTATTCTCCTACTGATAAATCTTTTTGGCCTCTTCCCAAAAATATCTCTAACAACTTCTGTAAATCTTCCTTTCCTCTTATTCTCTCTGATTGTTCTGTTGCTAACACTCTAACTGAAATGGCTAATCTATTCAGACTCCTGTTCAGCTCTAATTCAACCCTAGATGAATTCTGCAATCGTCCTCCTATTTCTTCTCCTCTCAGATGTCTTATGCCTTTACCTGAGATTATGCTTGAACAGGTGCATGGGTTTCAGAAATCTATGAACATAAGGAAAGCAAGCGGCCGGATGGCATTCCTCCCTGAGTTTTAAAGAAGTGTGCTTCTGATCTGGCTCCATCTCTCGTTCAACTTTTCCCTCTATTCCTCAATACTAGTACTTTTCCTCAATGTTGGAAACGCGCATTGGTTCAGCCTGTTCCAAATAAGGGTAGCCGCTCTGATTCTTCTAACTACAGCCCTATAGCTCTCACTTGTATTCTATCTAAGATCTTTGAAACCCTTCTTAACTCTCATTTCCTTGGATCATCTGGAATCACATTCCTTTCTTTCTGATCGCCAGTATAGCTTTCAACGTTCGAGGCCTACTGGTGATATACTTCCCTATCTCACAGATTTATGGTCTTCTACCCTTAGGGACCATGGGGAAACTTGCGTGGTGGTACTTGACATATCTAAGGCATTTGGCGAGTATGGCAAACGTCATTGCTTTTCAAGCACCCCCCCCTTTCTCTTTGCTTACTTATGTCTAGCTTTCTTTCTAATCTTTCCATTTCGGCTTTTGTTGATAGAGAGACTTCTTTTTTTCCTGTCAATAATGGAGTTCCTCTGGGTTCTATCTTGTCTCCTACTCTATTCTTACTTTTCATTAATGATCTTCGCAACTGCTTATCTAACACTATCCATTCATATGCCGATGACTCGACCCTACATTTTTCTACTCATTTCAAATCTGTTCCCTTCTTTGCATCTAGAGTTACCTCTCGTCTTTATCTTTCGGATTCCATTCTTGCAGATCTGGATAGAATTTCCCAGTGGGGTCGTCTCATGCTTGTGAAATTCAGCTCTTTAAAAACTCTACTTCTCGAAATCTCCCTATCAAAGACACCACCTAACTTTTCTATCTCTTACGACGGTTCTCCTTTTTCTGCTGTTGCAAATAGAAACATCGTTGGCCTTCACGTAAAAAATATCTTGAAAACCTTACATCACAATGGTTGCTAGGGCTGCCTCAAAGAAGCTCGGAGTTATGTTTAGACTGCGATAATTTTTTCCCTTCTTCGCAATTGCTTCAATTATACAAGGGTTTCATACGCCCTTGTATGGAGTAATGCTTTCATATCTGGGGTGGCTCAGGTTTCATCCGTCTTTTGGTTAGGGTTGTCAAAAGCTAAAAGACTTATAAACTGTTCCTCTCTTACTAATTCACTTGAGCCTTTATCTTTACGACGTGACGTTGATGCCTTGTCTATTTAATATACGTACTACAGCGGGAAATGCTTGAGGGAACTGAACACGCGTATACCTCCACATTTTCAACGTCCTCGCAGCACAAGGGGTGCAGTGTCTACTCGTAAATTTTGTGTGGAATTCTCTCTCATCTTCTGTATTTCCTGCTGAATTTAATCTCGGTTACTTTAAAGCCCACGTCTGTGCTCACCTGAGAAATTTGCGTTAGGTGGGATTTAAAATTTTTTCTATCCTTTAATTATTAAGACACCTACTCTTTTAATAGGATTCTGCCCGTGAGCGGTGGTGATGTGTGAAAAAAAAAATTAAATGAAAATTAAAATAATAACAGAAAGTTGCATTTGTTTAGGAAATGAGATATATATATATATATATATATATATATATATATATATATATATATATATATATATATATATATATATATATATATATATATATATATATATATATATATATATTATATATATATATATTTTGCAAAAGAAAATATGGGAATTTTGGAAATGAATAAACTATAAGAAAATATTGAATGTGAGTTTGCTTTTTGACAATAATAATAATAATAATAATAATAATAATAATAATAATAATAATAATAATAATAATAATAATAATAATAATAATAATAATAATAATAATAATAATAATAAAGACAATAATAAACTTAACCATGCTTAAATCCAAGCCCGATTGAATGAGGCATTAATATCGATATAAGCCTGGAAAAAATTAAAATATGTGAATTTTAAAATAGGAATCTTTGTTCAGCCTCCTTTCTATGTATTCCTAAAGAGCAATTTCATATTTGTTAAAATTTCTTTCCTTCCCATTAAGCTCTTTCTCTCTTTATCTCTCTCTTTCTCTCTAACACTCCTCACTTCAAATCTGCCTGAGAGACTTAAGAACTTTCTTCATTCTATTTGCCGATAGAAAGCGTGTGGGAGAGTAAGCGATTACAATTAAATATATTGACAGATAGATTCCCTTATGTAAAAGAAAATTATGTTGGTAATTTTAAAATTTGCATTCAAAATACAAAGAAACTCAAGTGAGGTCAAAAGATATTGCCAAATTTAAAATTCACATATGGAAAAGAAAAATAGGTTTTCAAATATTAATATCCCATTTCCAACCTTCGCATGCATCAATGAGGCGAGCGTGAGAGAATTTAATAATAATAAGTTTCATAATCAGAAATGCGTAACAACATTCAGTGAAATATTTTCCTACTGACAAATTAAATCACTTTCATTGCCATTCTGGAGTTAAAATATTGATATAAATTTCCCCGCGAATTCATAATTACTATATATATATATATATATATATATATATATATATATATATATATATATATATATATATATATATATATATATATATATATATATATATATATATATATATATATATATATATATATATATATATATATATATATATATATTTTTCCTGTTTTTTAATCTTTTTCACTAGCTAATTAATGAAATTGCTCTCAAATTTAAGTTTTGAAGATTCTGACACCAACTCATTCATTCCCCCAGCAACACCTTACCATTCTCAATAAAGATTTATTTTATAAGAAAAAATAAGAACTGTAAATCTTGTGAAAGTTATTATTCATTCATTAAGGTATTTTGCAATTTTTAATTTAAAATACTAAACAAGGAAATATTATTTTTATTAAAAAAAGAAAAAGAAGCAAAATTAAAAATAATAATGAAAAAAATAAAAAAATACCATCTAAAAAAGCATCTCTCTCAATATATATATATATATATATATATATATATATATATATATATATATATATATATATATATATATATATATATATATATATATATATATATATATATATATATATATATATATATATATATATATATATATATATATATATATATATATATATTAGTGATGGATCGGATGTCATATTTTCCAATTTGCGGATGCGGATGCGGATGCGGATGCGGATGTTGAATTTTGGAGAAGTGCGGATGCGGATGCGGATGCGGATGTTGAATTTTCGAAAGTGCGGATGCGGATGCGGATGCGGATGTTGAATTTTCGAAAGTGCGGATGCGGATGCGGATGTTGAATTTTCGAAAAGTTCGGATGCGGATGCGGATGCGGATGTTAATTTTTATGAGGATGCGGATGCGGATGCGGATGTTAATTTTGATGAGGATGCGGATGCGGATGCGGATGTTAATTATATATATATATATATATATATATATATATATATATATATATATATATATATATATATATATATATATATATATATATATATATATATATATATATATATATATATATATATATATATATATATATTTCACTATCACCTTTCCCACTTTCGTGAGGTGGTGTCCGCCAAAATTCCCTTACAAACATAACTATTCTTACCTTTAAACGCTTTCACCACCTCCCTCCATCTCTGTCTCCACAAATCTTCTACCCTCGTCTAAACTCAAATTCCTTCCATCAAAATCACTCTCACTCCATCCATCCATCCCCACTTCTGCCTTCCCCTCCCCCTACCCTTCCCCTATCTACATCGGATCTACGTACCTTGCCAATCATTCTGTTCTCTTTCAATCTTCGCATATGTCCAAACCATTTTAGCACATCCTCCTCCTCTCTATCAATTACACTCTTCTTCCATTTACACATCTCCCTTATTCTTTCATTTCTAATCCTATCAATCCTTCTCAATTTATATATCACTCTCAAATCTTTCATCTCAAAGACATTGAAACTTTTTCTCGACCGAGCACTTATCGTCTATGTTTCACACACATACAATACAGAAGGTGAACACATACATTCAAACATTCTTATCTTTATTTCTTTCGAAATTTTTCCTTTCTTCCATACTTTTCTTAGGCCCCCCAATACTTTCATTCCTTCTACCACTCTGTTCTTTATTCCTTTTTCCGTCCCACCCTTACCTTCCACCCAACTTTACTAGATATTTGAATTCATTCACCTCCTCAAGTTTCCATTCTCACACTTCTACAAACCAATTCCTCCCTCCACATTTCCTCATCCCCACCTCCAATCCTCATAACTTTATTCTTCGCTGGATTGAATTTCAATCTCGTGTTTGCACATTTCCCTTCAAACTCTCTCACAAGTATTCTCATCTTCTCTCCAGATTCTGCCACCAACACATGCCGCATCATCTGCAAAAAGTAAAACATTCACTTCACATTCACCCTCCATATTTCTCAACGTAATACTCTTCCCTTCTCTCTCCATTTTTCTAAGTAAACCATTCGTCAATAGATTAAATAACATGGAGATATTACAAACTCCTGTCTCAATCCACTCCTATGCTAAACCAATCCGATAGTTCTCTCTTCACCCTCACTCTTGATCTACAATTCGCATACATACTATATATATATATATATATATATATATATATATATATATATATATATATATATATATATATATATATATATATATATATATATATATATATATATATATATATATATATATATATATATATATATATATATATATATATATTAGTGATGGATCGGATGTCATATTTTCTAATTTGCGGATGCGGATGCGGATGCGGATGTCGAATTTTGGAATGCGGATGCGGATGCGGATGCGGATGTTGAATTTTTGAAAGTGCGGATGCGGATGCGGATGCGGATGTTGAATTTCCGAAAGTGCGGATGCGGATGCGGATGCGGATGTTGAATTTTCGAAAATGCGGATGCGGATGCGGATGCGGATGAAAGTGCGGATGCGGATTTAATTTTCCGCATCCGCGCATGCGGATGCGGATGCGGATGCCATCACTATATATATATATATATATATATATATATATATATATATATATATATATATATATATATATATATATATATATATATATATATATATATATATATATATATATATATATATATATATATATATATATATTGCAGGGTGGAGCAGGGGAAACTCATGGTTTCCTATTGGTTTATTACTCTGCATGAAAGGGCTTTGATGTGCTTGGGCGTGAGGCTCTGCTGGACGGAGCAGACAATTCAGATTGTGCATAACATTGTTGTATTTTCTGACGAGAACTTTTTTAAAATAATGATTATGTACTTACCGTCAAATTTTTTTTTTCAGTAGAAAGTAAAATGCTAAGATTCGAGATGCAATTCCTGATCCATACATTACACTAGGATGGTTGGGAAATTTAGAAGTATCGGTGTTGTCTTGAAGAGGAAACCCCCACCCTTTAGTACGAACCCCGGAAAACATTGACGCAGTGAGAAGGGAGGTTCTTGCTAGCCGAAGATGTTCCGATAAGATTCCTGCAATGATAGCTTAAGGAATCACACGTTGTTCGCTATATGTCATCTTAAGCGACGATTTAAAATTCCTTCCTACAAAGTAATGATTTGCTCAGTAGCTATGCATAGTATCATCTGACAACATGCTAACTAATATTTTATTGAATATGATGCCGTCGTAATGATAATTAAATAAGCACATTTTTACCTGTAATTGTTAAGTAATAAAATAGAACTTCCAGTTCTATTCGGATGAAAACCCACTAGAAATACACCAAAACCCTCTCCCAGCAAAAAGATGAAAATGTGTTGCAGTGTTTATAAGATCAATGGTCTTCATTTTTTTAAGAAGGTGGAGACTGCAATTTCATTTCCCTCTTCATGCAACGTAGACAGCTAAACAACTTCATCATTCAGAGCTCCAAAGATGTAGGTTAAACAGGAGGGAAATGTGGTTCCAAAAGGATGGTGCAACAGTTAAGAATGCGAGAACTTCAATGGATGTTGTTAGACGCATGCTTTCCAACATGTAATCTGCGATTCGGAGATGTTTCTTGACTCCCACGCTCCCCATATCTGTCTGATTGCAACTTTTTTTTGGTTCGGATACCGAAACTTGTGAGTTATCCCATGCACGAGTTATAACTTTTCATTTCTCAAGAAATCTCAAGTTTGTCTGATGAACTATTGGAAGAAAAGGCTCCGAACATACATCCTGAAAGAGATACTTTATCTGAGTGACATTATTTGCTATACTTAATTTGGTACGTTTAAAATTATAAATGCATTTAATTTTCTTAATAAAAATAACGTTGTTTTAACATGGATATAAACAACTTTATCTTTATTTGATAACCATGTTTTTCCTCTGCTTCACCCTATATTATATATATATATATATATATATATATATATATATATATATATATATATATATATATATATATATATATATATATATATATATATATATATATATATATATATATATATATATATATATATATATATCATTTCACTATCATTTAAAATAATCCTTTATATCATTATTATTATTCGACTTATTTTGTCTTCAACTTGATAAAAAATATAAAATTCGCTCGAGCTTTTCGATAACAACAAGTTTTAATTATGTGCTCAGTTCTTTTTTATTTTAAATTTCTTTCAAAAATAAAAGACATACTTTGTACTCCATAAATCTTTCCACATTATGAAATCTCCTCTTAAAATTATCTTTCAAATGACCAGCAATTGTTCAAAACTCCTCTCTCTCTCTCTCTCTCTCTCTCTCTCTCTCTCTCTCTCTCTCTCTCTCTCTCTCTTCTCTCTCTCTCTCTCTCTCTCTCTCTCTCTCTCTCTCTCTCTCTCTCTCTCTTTTAATTCTCTTTTTGTTTCTTTTTCTTCCAGTCATTCTAGGAAAAATCTGAAAGTTTATTTATTTCTCTCTCTCTCTCTCTCTCTCTTCTTTTCTATTTTTAACGACGTACTCTAGGTCAATTTTATTTCAAAGTTGGCGTTTTACTACTTTTGATTCCCAAAGTTTTTTTCCTGCTCTTTTAAACAGTTCTCTAATCACACAATCGAAAAAAAAAAAAAAAAAAAACTATTTCCACCCTATTTGAAATACTGCTTTGTTGACATATATATTTGTTTTAATATATTTATTTATTTTTTATTTTTTAATTTTTTAATTTTTTTTTTGAAAACAAAAGAGTCCCATTATCATCAATTAAATAAATAAAAAAAAATCAACATTCCTTTTCCCTTTTAAATTTCATTTCTCGTGATAGGTTGAAAGAGACTCTCGAAGCAGATGTTATATATGATACAGTTATTTAATACTTTGCCATTAAATAAATATTTCATTACAAAGCTATGAAAACTGAAATCAAGTCTTTAATGGTCAATAACATGAAAGAATTCGATCTCTTTTTATTTCTCATTTTTTTTAATACTTTCAGAATGACCTCTTTTGCGGAATCATTTTTTCTTATGTCTACACAAAAATAAAAAAAAGGACAATTCTAATCTTTAAAAGGACCTTCTTTGTTTTCCTTATCTCTAATTTAAATCTTTTATTATCTTATTATTAACAGATTAATTTTTTTAAGCAGTCTGAAATATACGCTATTCATTTGCCTTAACTCTCCTAATCTTCCCATTTAATTACATATATAACTGGCT
>SEYY01003067.1:10000-12500 GCA_009176605.1 Armadillidium nasatum | reverse complement strand
TGGTATGGTACCATACAACAACCTTCCCACAAACGTGGGGTGTTGACTACCACAAGTCACAACTGTTACCAGCACTCATCCTCTCACCACTCTTTTCCATTCATTCTTGTCCTCCGTCAATCTCATACCCTCCTCCCACCCCAACCCCCTATCCCTCAATAACTCTTCGACCCTACTTACCCAATCTCTCCTAGGTTTCTCCTTACCTCTTACATCCCACAAAGATGCCCAAACCACTTCAGCATATTCTGTTCAGCTCTCACAACCATACTTTTTCCCAGGCAAATTGCTAATTTATTCTCACATTCCTAACTCTATCCTTTCTATATATACCACATTCGGCTCTCAGACCTTTCATTTCGAAAGCCTCAACCTTTTTTTCTTTTTCTTGCATTCAACCGTCACACTTCGCTCACATACATAACAACCGGTACATAGCATTCCTCAAACATTTTTTCATCTTCACTTCTCTTGTCAACCTTCCTTTAATCCAAATATCCTTCAAGCCTCCCAACACCTTCTCTCTTTCTCTTATTCTATTTCCTACTTCATCTCCCTCACAACCATCCCCCCCCTAGCCCATTGTGGTGCCTCCTTCCTCCCAGCCACCTCTGTTCTGTGGAACACTCTATCATCATATATTTTTCCGAATGTACTTTATCTTCTTCTCATCAAAGCTTCCGTCTGTGCCCACCTGAGGGATGTGTGCTAGGTTCGAGTGTGAGTTTTCTTCTTTCTGTATATGCCCCCTCCTTGAAAAGGTCTCTGCCCGTGAGTGGTGGTGATCTGTAAATATATATATATATATATATATATATATATATATATATATATATATATATATATATATATATATATATATATATATATATATATATATATATATATATATATTATTTTTTTAAATAGTAACTCAAAATATGAAAAAACGTTTTCCTTAAAAAAAATTATTTAAAGCATTAACTTGTATAATTTTTGTTTTTAAAAAGCAGTTTAAAACTAAGTAATAAATAAAAATAAAGTTCCTTTTGCTATAAAAATATTATTATTTATGTATAAAGGCATAAACTATTAATTTAAAAAGAAAAACATTTAAAATATAATTTAAATTATGTATATTACTATAAAAAACATTGAATGTACTTTTATCGCGCTTTTTCCTCTATGTTCGTGCCAAAAGAAATGATTTTGCCGGGAAACTTTAAGGTAAAACCATTATAAAAAAATATTATAAAATGTAAAATATATTTGTTTTATATTATATTATATTGTATTTCCAATAAAAAAAATGTTTTTGTTAAAAATTTCGATTTTAATGTATTTTAATATGTAATATTTAAATATATTATAAAATAATATTTTCTACTTTAAAAAAATAAAATTTTGTATACTATTTGAATATAAATTTGTGAAACTTTAATAATGATAAGGTTGTAAGCAATTTTTGTTAAAATTAAGAGAAAAAAAATAAAGTGAAAAACAAATAATTTGTTAATTGATCCTTTACATTTTGAGATAATTTCAAAAGGTCATTAGCAAATATTGTTACATTCACTTTATCCAAGAAGCCGAAGAAGAAGCCGCACTCTCCAGAAGAAGACGTCCCTAGCAGAGGCAAAGAAGAAACCGCCACTACAGCAGCAGAAGAAGACGTTTCCAACGCCTCTGCTCACGAAAGGAGACCCAGTTTGGCAGACCATTTGCCCCCGACTGTGCTCCCTCCTTTGAAAGTAGCTTTCCATCCGAGGCTACCAACGCTCCAAAGAAAAAACGTGGCTACCACACGCCTACCAGTCGGCATTCCACAAGGGGTCATTGAAACACCCAGCCTCCTGATCTATCCCCCTTCGCGCTACAAAAAGTGTAGGGACCTCCTGCACCATATAATTGGTTACCTAAATAGGTCCTATATATATATATATATATTATATATATATATATATATATATATATATAATTATATATTATATTATATATATATATATTATATATATATATATATATATATATATATATATATATATATATATATATATATATATATATATATATATATATATATATATATATATATATATATATATATATATATATATATATATATATATATATATATATATTATACTAGTTTTAGTTTAGTTAGTTTCAATTAATAAATTTTACGAATTTTAATTCATTAAAATTATACGAATATTGCAATTAGTCTGTGATTTAAATGTATCCTTATTTCTGCACTTAAAACATTTTCTTATGATTTTAAATTAGTCGAAATAGAGATTAAATTTTCTTTCAAACTTTTTTTGTCTTCGATAAAACATTAAACGATTCCTGTCCTTCTTCTTCATCTAAGTCATTAATTAACTCTTATTCAAGTGTTTGATATCTGAAATGAATTTATATTAAATAATATTTAAAAGAAAGAAAATATTTCATGGCAAAAATAAAAATTATTTTATCAGAATTTAAAAAATGAAATTCTAGAAAATGTTTTAACTTAGAC
>SEYY01003067.1:0-5000 GCA_009176605.1 Armadillidium nasatum | reverse complement strand
TATATATATATATATATATATATATATATATATATATATATATATATATATATATATATATATATATATATATATATATATATATATATATATATATATATATATATATATATATATATATATATATATATATATATATATATATATATATATATATTATATATATATATATATATATATATATATATATATATATATATATATATATATATATATATATATATATATATTATATATATATATATATATATATATATATATATATATATATATATATATATATATATATATATATATATATATATATATACGAGTATATATATGGTGCAGAAAATTGCAGTAATAGCGCTACCTTTTTAATAAATTACTTCATTTATAGTCGTGAGTCTATTTTTTAGTATGGAATATATATATATATATATATATATATATATATATATATATATATATATATATATATATATATATATATATATATATATATATATATATATATATATATATATATATATATATATATATATATATATATATATATATATATATATATATATATATATATATATATATATATATATATATATATATATATATATATATATATATATATATATATATATATATATATATATATATATATATATATATATATATATATATATATATATATATATATATATATATATATATATATATATATATATATATATATATATATATATATATATATATATATATATATATATATATATATATATATATATATATATATATATATATATATATATATATATATATATATATATATATATATATATATATATATATATATATATATATATATATATATATATATATATATATATATATATATATATATATATATATATATATATATATATATATATATATATATATATATATATAAATATAAAAAAGTTTGTGTGTGTGTGTATGTGTTTGTGTCATTTAAACCTTTAAGTGTTATTATGTGTGCCAGAAAATATGTTCATCCCCGTCTGTCAGATAGTGTGACAACATTAAAAATTCATCAAGTTTGGAATCATTCCAAATAGTTTCTAATGAAGTATTTAAACTTTTGCGCTATTTATATTTATAGTAAAAAAAAATATTGATTCTCTCTCTCTCTCTCTCTCTCTCTCTCTCTCTCTCTCTCTCTCTCTCTCTCTCTCTCTCTCTCTCTCTCTCTCTCTCTCTCTCTCTCTCTCTCTCTCTCTCTCTCTTTCGGAGCGTCATTCTTCCCCCTCTTCTTCACTTTTCTTACTTCCTTAATTTGACTCTGGATTTTTTAGGAACTTTAAATATTAAGACTTTTACTCTTTTAAAATACATATAAATGTTTCTCTTTTTTTAAGAATTAATAGAACTATTTAAAAGTAGGTTTAAAGTTTTCTCGTAAATATAATATATATATATATATATATATATATATATATATATATATATATATATATATATATATATATATATATATTATATATATATATATATATATTATATATATATATATATATATATATATATATATATATATGACCACAAAACATTACTTGATTACAAGTAGTTATATAATTTAAACAAATTGGACTGTTTATTAACTAGTTCGCATATACGCAAAATTCTTAAATTTCGTTTCTCTCTCCCCGGGAATATATATGTTTACTTATTCAACCCGAATAAAGCAGTGAAATCCAATATGGCACTCACGCCACAAAAACGCAACTGTTGTGTTTTAGAATTTGCCAAAACAAACAGTTTTATAACTGCAACCTTCCTTTAGACGCAATTTTAATGTGAAACCTCCAACGGACAATTTAAGTATATAATATTGAATAGGATGCACCTTTGTTCAGAGAAAGGGATATTCAGATCTTTCGTCAGTCTCGGAGCAAGTTTTGATTGCTTCAAGGAAGCTTTTTAGCATATATATAGCAGGCAAAGCAAAGCTAGCAGACAGGTTATAAATGCAGAAAGTAGATGTTACGCAAACGTTTACGCTTTCATCATTACAAGTTACAGATGTTCCAAAAATTACACCAACACGACAGTGCAACTCGACTTGAATTTCTTTAATGGAAATTGCCGACAACCTGCTGTCAAAGAACATTTTCAGTTTTCAATAATCTCTCACCATTTCTTTACGAATCTTGTCTCTCTTGGGCTTCTTAACATTTCATAGTCTTTCTTTCCATCTTTTTGCATGTATTCTTTCATTTTGCCTTTGTGACACATTATTTAGCTGTACGCAAGACAATGGATATTAGAGTAATCATATGATACATTTTATATCCACTTGTACAGATTGGTGCTTTTATATTTGCTGCATGAATCTAACTATTTTAGTATATCAGAATCTTTTTCATTATTCTTTATCATCACCTAAAAATGGTGATAAAGACGTATATTTCATACGGTGTTTTTTAATTAGTACTTACAGTATTCCTTTAAAATTTTTTATAATATTTTTGCACTATTTGTTCTTCATGTTTTTCCAAATTTTCCTCTATATCATTTTGAATTCTTCGTATTTCGTTTTTCTCCAAGATATTTTTAAAAATTGAGCAAAACATTTTGTGAGCCATTCCCACTGCTCCAGAATGCCATATCATCAGCATAAGCCATTGCATCACTATCAAACTCTTCGACATTATTTTTAAACACTGAAGTATATTGATAAACAAGGAAATCAAACAATATCATGCTTAACAATATATCCAAGTTAATTGTGTTAGGGCTTTTAAATTTTTCACATCCTTAAACTCCTTTAAAATTGTGAGTGGGCCAGATATATATATATATATATATATATATATATATATATATATATATATATATATATATATATATATATATATATATATATATATATATATATATATATATATATATATATATATATATATATATATATATATATATATATATATATATATATATAATTTCTCAACATCAACAAATTTCTATATTTACGAGGTTATGGATGTGAATATAAGTTATTCGGTTTTCTCTTTCTATTTACACCATCTTGCAGTACGTACCCTTCATTGCTATTTTTTAACTTCCCTCCTATTTCATTCTCTTCTTCCAAGTACTTCATGATTAGTTTCATAGCTTTAAATTAACATTTTCCTCAAATATAAGAATTATACGATTTCTTATGAAATTCCAAAATAAAGAGTGTCGTAATTCTTAGATAATAAATTGTATCAAGATCTTTCCTTTCTTGTATAATAACTTTTCTCTTAATTACTGCGTTGTTATTCTTTAGTTCATGCTTTTCTTTCAAATATTTTACAATTTTTCTATATGGATAATTCGAGAAATAACTATAATCTCCCATTCACAGAATCACTTTTTCCATTAAAGATAAGATATATATATATATATATATATATATATATATATATATATATATATATATATATATATATATATATATATATATATATATATATATATATATATATATATATATATATATATATATATATATATAAAATAAAATAATAAATAATCACCTTCCCCCAGGTAGAACTAAGTCCTGTCAGTGGGATCTTTCGAGGAAGATCCCTGGGTTTCAAGGGATAACGGCGGATACCGCTGGCTGGGCCAGGCCTATCGCGGATGCCGGAGATTATCCCCATCAGTGGCAAGAGCACTCCACTGATGTACTCGTTTAACGACTGAGTCATTCGGAGCTATACGCAAGGAGAAATCGCTCACATTTCTCGCTCCGGCCAGGCCTCGAACCCTGGACCTCTCAATTGCTATCACGAGTGCTCGATCGACTGAGCTACGGAGCCGCATATATATATATATATATATATATATATATATTATATATATATATATATATATATATATATATATATATATATATATATATATATATATATATATATATATATATATATATATATATTATATATATATATATATATATATATATACAGTGCTGTGCAAATTAATTCGGACAGTGGTGAAATAAAAAAATTATTTGCTAAATTGAAGTTTACTTAAAAAACAAGTCGAGGGTATAAGAGTTGATATATTTAATAGGAGGTATGACCTCCTCTCGCTTTTACAAGCATTTGCATTGATTTGGCATAGATTCAACCAAAGTTGAACACATTTTTGAGATTTGTTCATCATGGTACCAGACATTAATAACAGCACAAATCAGCTTTTGCATTGTCGAGCAGTCTTCTTTCTGGAGCCTACGTTTGATTATAGCCCATAGATTTTCTATGAGATTTATGTCAGGAGAATTTCTAGGCCAGTCTAAAACCGTTAGTCCACTTTCACTAAAGAATGAGAGCATTTTGCGTGAAGTATGGCATGGATCAAGATCCTGCTGAAAAATGCCATCTCCGTCAGGAAAATCCCTTCTCATCATAGGAAGCAAGTGAGTCTGCAAAATTGCCTTGTATTTATCACTGTTCATCATGCCCTCAACATTAATAAGCCGCCCTGTAACTTTAGCACTAAAACTACCCAAAACATCTTCCTTAGGTGGATTTTTGGGCGCTTGTTGAATATGTCCTGACAGAAGTGGTTCACCTTTGCTTCGTCTCACGACCTGTGACCTGTAACCATGTACTTCAAAATGCGATTCATCTGAAAAGATTACTTTCCTCCAGTCGTCAGCTGTCCATCCAGCATACTTACGCGCCCAAAGAAGACGTTTTTTCTTCATAACAGATGTCAATAACTGTTTCTTTTGCGGTTTTCTGGCAAGTCTGCCAACCTCAAGAAGCCTTCTTTGGACAGTTGAAGAAGAAACATTTACGCCTGCTGAAGACAGATCTCTGCGAAGGTCTGCACTTGTTTTCTTAGGATCCTTTACACTATTTCTGATGATAATCTTGTCATCGTGAGGTGTTGTCTTGCGTTTTCTTCCACATCTTCCTCGTCAAAGTGTTGAAGGTTCACCAATGTCTTCATTTCTTTTCAGGATATCGCCAATGGTTGGTTAAGCC
>SEYY01003066.1:22500-25000 GCA_009176605.1 Armadillidium nasatum | reverse complement strand
ATACAACAAACGTAGCTAATGTACGACGTTTCAAGTGAATAACTTATAATCTTCGTAATCAATGTTCAGCTGGTGCATCTACAGTATACAGCAAATATCGCACAATCTACATTGACACAGTTCATTTCGTATGAATTATATTAATTTATTATTACTTATTAATTTATTTTCTTTGATAGATTTGATTATTAATTAAAATAAATTTAATAGGTTTGGAAATGTTTAGAAATCGTTTGACAAATAAATTGGTCTATAAAATCAATTATTTTTTCTCCGTTAGTGGACAGGGATGATTTTACTTCTTTTATAATTTGACCTGTCGACGATTTCGATTGACCTTTCGACGACTTTGATTGACCTTTCGACGTCTTCGATTGACCTTTCGACGACTTCGATTGACTTTTCGACGATTTCGACTGACCTTTCGACGACTTCGATTGACTTTTCGTCGACTTTGACTGACCTGTAGACGACTTCGATTGACTTGTTCACGATTTCGATTGACTTTTCGACGATTTCGATTGACCTGTCGACGATTTTGATTAACCTTTCGACGATTTCGATTGACCTGTCGATGATTTCGATTGACCTTTTGACGTTTTCGATTGACCTGTCGACGTTTTCGATTGACCTTTCGACGATTTCGATTGACTTTTCGACGATTTCGATTGACCTGTCGATGATTTCGATTGACCTATCGACGATTTCGATTGACCTGTCGACGATTTCAATTGACTTTTCGACGATTTCGATTGACCTGTCGACGATTTCTATTGACCTATCGACGATTTCGATTGATCTTTCGACGATTTCGATTGATCTTTCGACGATTTCGATTGACTTTTCGACGACTTCGATTGACCTGTCGACTATTTCAGGTATTTCCATTATCTTGTCATTTAACTTTTTTCCCAACTAAATCTCTAAGTAAGTATTTTAACTGCATAATGGAATTTAATCTTTCCAGTGAGTCAAGCGTTAAATATTCCTATGTTTATAATAAAGTTTCTAAACACTTAAGAGAGAGATATTCTTCACATTTTCCCGACGGGGAAAATGCTCGGGAAACAGTTCGGAAAAAAAATTCCTTTCAAAACTAAAATAAAATGTTTGGCTAGCAATCTATAACTCAGGGATCGCTATTATTGCGTACTTGACCTGGATTTAAATTAGCATATTCTGCCGTTCTACGCAACATCTTCCCCGGTGTTTATTTCTTAACGGGGAAACCGCGCGTGAAAACATGTGGAATACATACAAATATTAGTAACTCTTTCTCAACCTTTGGAATCGTTGTTTCTGTCTTCTGTTAACACCTCTTCTCTTGTAATATAGTTTAAACTTTAAATAATATATAAATCTTTAATATTGCAAGTGAAAAGTCGATAAAATAGATATATTTATATTTTAAGGTATAATATCAATGTTCAAATTTGTAGATTTTATTATATTTTATTATAATATTGATATATTAGTTCATTATACACAGTTCATCCAGTCGTATTTCAATGCGCATAAGAGAAGAACAAAATGTTTTTTAACGCTTCAAACAATATAAAATAAGTTTATATTTCTTCAGAAAAACAAAAAAGGACAATAGAATATCCAAATACAAATGAATAACAAAAGATATCTAATAAACATTACTCGAAATTGCCATCAAATGGAATATTATATTAAATTTCTTAATATTATCATTATTTTAATTACCAATCTATATATATATATATATAATATATATATATATATATATATATATATATATATATATATATATATATATATATATATATATATATATATATATATATATATATATATATATATATATATATATATATATATATATATATATATATATATATATATATATATATATATTGATAAAATTGCAATGCTATTGCCAGTTGTCTTTTAGTTTTCAAGAACTATGAACTTCACTACATCTCTCTATCCAGAATAAGCTAGAACAGATGGAGATGGGGCAGATCTCTATTTGTATATCCCTGATTGTCTTGGAGATGAATCCAACATTCTTCACTTTTTTTAGCAATTCCTCTCCTCATACCATAAAACTCTTTTCGTCTCTGGTTTTCTCCACCAATCACCTCTTTATCTTCAAGCTATCTACTAGAAAAAAAACACCTGCCCATACAAGGAGGAAACGTTTATTGGCATCTTGATGGTCATGTTTCTTTGATTTTTCTTTGAAGGATTAAAATTGTCGTCGGGGGGAGTCCTTCGGAATGTGCAGAGAGCATAACAGAGTTGATTCTTTCTGGTATGGAGGTTTATATATTCCATTCTATTTTCCTTCAACTAAAATTCATAAACTTTGGTTCAGTTCTGCTTGTTTTCGTTCTGTTCACACTTCATAGATGCTGTTTTCAGGAATTACTGCCGTCTTCAAATTCCAGAATCTCGAGCTACGTTTTGTCATCTTGTAATGATGCTAAATCTATTCTACGTGGAACTAAGAATTCTTTTCTCTATGAATTGA
>SEYY01003065.1:0-21979 GCA_009176605.1 Armadillidium nasatum | reverse complement strand
CCCAATCTCTGAATGTTTAGTGTTGTTGTAAACCAATATGGCCTTCGAAAGGAATTTATCCCATTCATTGCTTCTATTCTGTAAACTTTTTAAAAACTCGGCCAAGGTCCGATTAATTCTCTCTACTGCGCCATTACTGGCCGGTTTATACGGGCTACTATATACATGTTCGATTCCATATTTATTCAAAACATCCTCGAATCTATTGCTTCTGAATTCTACCCCATTGTCTGATAAAATTTTCATTGGTAATCTAATAAAGCTTGGCAAAATATGGTTCTCAAATGCTTCTGTTACACTTCTGGCCGATTTGTCTCTTAATGGTTTTATTGCCGCCCATTTACTACAATGATCAATTGCGACTAAGCATGCTACATTTCCACTTGGGGTCATTGGTAACGCCAACAAATCAATGGCAACTAATTCAAAGGGGCTTTTTACCATTATCTTCCAAATTGGTGGATATACTACCTTATGGTCAATCTTCATTAATTGACATTTAGGACAGGTCCTACACACATCACTGACTATTACATAAGCTTTTGGATGCCATACATATCTCAAAGACAGAATCGAGTAATTTGTCACGTCCAATGTGGGCTAAACTATCATGAAACCATACAGTAACATGCACCAATTGCTTAAAACCAATTACCGCTGCATAACAGTCTTTTGTCACCTTTTTAACTAATAATGGACCATTCATTGTTAAGTCATCGAAATATCTAGCAAAATCTTTTAAGTTTTCTTCCTTTTTACCTATTTTAAAGCCCTTTTTAACCTTTTCCTTCAGTAGTCTAATACATTCGGATCTATTTTGCAAATCAACTATATTATCTACCGTAAATACATTTCCCATAACTTGTTTACGTTCTATGTCTTCCACTTCAAAAGGTTGTTCAATCATTGCTAATAACGAGACACTTAGATTTTCCGCATCATCTCCGTAAGAAATAATTCCTTCACTAAAATCTAAAGAGGTTTCTCCTTTTACTAAATAATTCATACCTAGTAGGAAACAGGCTGGGATAAATTCATCTGGGACTACTACAAAAGGAGTTCGGATGGTCCTAGAATTTGTGCTAATCGGGATAATAATTCCTCTTTTACACCTTACTGGTTCACCACCAACACCTTTTAAAGTTACATCAATATCTAAACGGCTTTCCATATATCCCAGTTCTTCAATATGATCAGCAACGTTTTCTCTGGTGATGCTTACTACAGACCCTGTATCTAAAAATGCACAATACTTCCATTCTTGAACATTAACATAAGTCCATGTGACACTACTTTTTGTGTGTCCACAAAATAATCTAGAATTTCTTTCCCTTTCTTTCATCAATAAATTTATACCTAGATTTTCCTCACTATTATTGTTTACTAAATCCGTTTCCACTTTCTCATTACTTATTAAAGACTTATTTTTCAAACTGCCCAAAATTTCATTCGGAATTACATTTTGGCTCTCTTTTCTGAAATTTCCCCTGTCTACTACGGGGACATATACCACCGAGCAATATATACCATGATGCATCCATATTTTGACACCAAATAGGTCACTAGCCACAAGTAATATTTCTAACACGGGAGAATTTCCTGCCATTTTAATAGTTTTCAAAAACTTGATCTTTCTACTCCTCTTATCAAACCCATAAATCTTAGGATCGCTTATTAATTTATCACATAATAGCTCTCTTAGTCCTAAAACACTCTTAGGATCGCTTATTAATTTATCACATAATAGCTCTCTTAGTCCTAAAACACTACTAGGTACATTTCCAATTTTAGCTCTTTCCAGTACTACTTTTAAACTCTCAAAAAGAGAATCTCCTCCACCAAGCTACTCTCTCAACTATAAATAATCCTTCAGGGAGCCCATTAACATCGATGTATGTCGTTTGTTCTTCATTAATTTCAAATCCGCGTGAAAGTGCATCTGCCACAATATTATCTTTTCCTGGAAAATACCTGATCTCGAAATCATATTCACTTAAATCATCTAAAACTCGGGCTAATTTACTGTCTACTAATTTCATGTTATTTAAATACACCAAAGGGCGGTGATCAGTGTGTAAAATAAAACGCTGCCCCAGCAAAAATGGCCTAAAACTCTTGATACCCCATCTAATAGCCAATAGTTCTCTCTCAATTGTCGAGCATCTCTTTTCACAATCACTAAAACCATGTGAATCATAAGCTATAATCCTTTTCTCTCCATTCTGTTTTTGGCATAAACTGGCTCCCATTCCTACACCACTTGCGTCAACAAACAACTCCAATTTTTCTGCCTTTTTCGAAAAATCAGGAAAAGCCAACTCCACAGATTCCTTTACACATTCTTTCAATTTTTCAAAAGCTCTAGTGCGTTCCTCAGTCCACTCTACTACGTCTTTCTTGCCACGACCCATGAGTTCACTAAGAGGTGCCATTATACCAGAACAATTTCGAATAAACTTTCGTTGGAAATTAACAAACCCTAAGAATCCCCTTAAATCACTTATAGTTCTAGGTTTCGTAAAAGTATCTACTTTATTAACATATTCAGGCATCTTTCTTAAACCATTTCTACCCACAATGTGACCAAGAAATTGAACTTCCTTCTGTATCCATTTACATTTACTAATCTTAATTTTCATTCCAGCTTCCTGTAATCTTTGAAGCACTTTCTCTATTATTTCTAAATGTTCTTCTAAACTGTCAGATACCAATAAAACATCGTCTAGAAATATTACCACTTTTGCCAAACCTTTCATTATTCTCTGCATTTCACGTTGAAACCCGGCTGGTGCAGTTTTTAAGCCAAAGCTCATGCTCTTAAATCTAAACTGCCCATCAACAGTTGAAAATGCTGTAAAATCTCTACAATCTTCATCTAATGGCATCTGGTAATACCCTCTGACTAAATCTAGACTCGTAAAATATTTTATTCCATGTAATCCAAATACAGTCTCTGTCAGGTTAGGCATAGGGAACCTATCTGCCTTCATTACCATGTTGAGTTTTCTATAATCGACACAAAGTCTTAATGATCCATCTTTTTTTCGGACAGGCACTACTGGAGAACTCCACTCTGAAGCACATGGTTCTATAATGTCTAATAGACATAACTCCTTGATCTGATTTTCTATCTCCTCGTTCACTTCTCTGTTAAACCTTCTGGGCCTCTGATATATAGGTGTATAGTCGTGTAATCTAATCTTTAGAGGACTCATTTCAGCCCTTCCTACGTCAAAGTCATTCCTGCTAAATACCGGGTGATATTTCCATAAAATATTTAATACCTTATTTCTCTCTTCATTAGTTAGTTCTTCTGTAAGTTGTATTTCATTTTGTAGCCTCTCTCTGTCCAATTCTCTAAGTCCTTCCACTTGGATACCATGTTCGTGAACAAGAGTATTAACTGAAAATATATTATCAAATTTATCAAATAAATCATTACATACTACTGAAAAAGCATGTCCTAACTTTCCTGTTTTCAAGCCCAACTTTCCAATGGTTAGCTTCTTAACTAATATATTACATTCTAAATTATTCCAGTTAATCAACCCAGGCCAAACTTGAATAAGTTTCTTATACTTTGGAATTACCCACTCATCATCAACAAATAGCAAATCTTCCGAAACATTAAAACACTTTACGCAATTTTCTCTTACTTTAAATCCTTCTGCTGGTATCTGAACTTTAATAGGAACCCATTTATCATCTTCAATAACTACATTTTTAGAAATATATAAAGGAATGAAAGAAACTGTTCTAACACATTTATCAGTATTTTCTCCTAAATATAGCTCTTCAGATTCCCCCAAATAATTCTGGCGTGTCAAACTTCTTTCTACTACATCTAATTTTATCTTATTAACTATTAAAAATGGCATTCCCAAAATTACATTTACTTTTAAGTTTTCCACTATCGCAAAATCAAAACTACCATAATTAATGCCATGAATGGAAATATTTAGATTTCGCAAGTTTCTTCACACTTGTACTATTCTCTGGGTCTCCTATTCCCTTTAAATTCATATCTACATTTTTAATACTTACATTACTTATTCTCCTCAGCGCATGGTCATCAATGATGCAATATTGTGAGCCTGAATCTATAATCGCCAACTGATCAACTCCATTCAAATCTACAACAAATTCCATCAAGTTTTCCACTTCTAAATCATTGTTACTTTTTCTTTCACTTACCTTTTGTTGCTAAAACAACTGTGTTTTCTATTTTTTCTGAGTCACAATTACCATATTTGCATTTCGGTATTCTTTGGGGCAATGGAACATAATCTAAACTTCTATTAGGGATAAATTCAAATTCTGCTGCTTCTGGGTCCAATCTAACTATATCGTGGTTATCCGGGACTTCATCTATAGAGGCACTTATTGTTCTAAGCTCCGACCCATTCCCGGCATTGGCGGAGCAAATTCGTTTCCCGATGCTGAAACGGACATTCCTTTAATCCATGTTTCGAATTCATTAAACCTGCTACAGGATTCTGTTAGGTGATCGTTCTCATGACATATATAACATTTGTTTTCAGCTCTTTGCACATTTCTGAACTGTCTCTGCTCAACATTACTACTACCTTGCATTTGATCAATATTGCTATTGCCCTGTTTTTGTTCAGCAATATTACCACCTTGCCTCTGTTGAATATTACTACCACCTTGTCTATTATAATAATTTCTATTATAAAATTCTCCTCTGACATCACAATCGACTACCTTGTGTTCGTCACTACCGCAAGCTAAGCACCATCTATTTAGCTTCCAACAATTTCGTTTAGCATGACCCAGTTTCTTACAATAAAAACATCTCATATTTCTAGGATTTGACATTCTACTTTCTTGCCTTCTATATTGTCTCGGCTCGTAATTTCTGTTCACACTTGATCTTTCTCTTGCGTAATGCTGTCTTTCATCATATGCACTTTGTCTCATTCCTCCTTTTTCATTCAATGTTGCCCAAACAGGAAGTGCATTGTCTCTTGGTTCCATCTCATCTTGTTCTTCCACGTCATCTTCATCTCTGGCCCAACTAATGTTACAACACATATAATACAATCCAAAGTCAAACTCCCAAGAAGCTTAATTATGCTTTTAATTTTACTTTTTTTTATATCCGTAATTAAGGAAAAATCACACCAAACTGAAATAGAAAATAAAAATGACTACATATCTTTTAAAAAATATCCAAATCATTCAAATGCCTATCAACTTAATTGTGTAAGTTGCGTGATATAATTAAATTGCATATGTGCATTACTTTTGAAATCTATACTACTTCGGCTCATTCGAGGACTTTATGAAAGTCATGGTGATTTTTCATACAAGAAACCAAACAGAAGTAGCTGATTTGCCATCATCAGCAAAATTAGAACCTTAACATTAAGTTCTATCCACTAAAACAGAAGTAAGTCTAGTACAGAACTCAAAGAACATTATTTACAAACTTTCATAATTGATTTACAACCATCAAATACTATATTCTGTCTTCTGTTATTCAACCAATTTTTTTAATCTAGTTAGAAAACACTCCACCTGTACCAAATTATGAAAATCTGTGCATCAGACTTACAACTGAAACTTTATCAAATGTTTTACAAAATAAAAATATCAATAGCATCTCCTTCCTTGTCAAGTATTCAGTAACATAACTACTCTATAAATTTTTAGATTCATCTGAGAAGTTCTACCTTTCTAAAACTGAGTTGCGTATATATATATATATATATATATATATATATATATATATATATATATATATATATATATATATATATATATATATATATATATATATATATATATATATATATATATATATATATATATATATATATATATATATATATATATATATATATATATATATATATATATATATATATATATATATATATATATATATATATATATATATATATATATATATATATATATATATATATATATATATATACTATATATATATATATATATATATATATATATATATATATATATATATATATATATATATATATATATATATATATATATATATATATATATATATATATATATATACCGTAAAAAGAAGTAAAACTAATCAAAATTTCGAAAAAATGTGGGAAAAATTCAGGATTACATGATATTCTGTATATATAATCTTTTTGAGAAATATGAACCTTCCTGAATATTTCTATATAAAAAAGTATACAGAAATTTGAAAATAATATTTTTAAAAAAAGTTTAAAATCGAGAATGATGCAAAAATTCAACTGTGGTAAAACTAACCACTTGCATAGGGCAAAACTAACCACCTAATGTTATTTAAAAATGGCTATTCTGTAGTGCTTTTAATAAATATAATTTGTTATAGAATATCTAAAACAAAATAGTCTATAATAAAAGACTATCTAAATAGACTATCTAAAACAAAATTTTAGGAAAAAAAAAACATTTTGACTGAAACATTGAAAAAAAAATTAAAGACATATATGGGAGCAAATTTTATGCAAAATGACATGATAATTGACCTGTATTTTGTTAAATCATCCATATTCATTTTATGAATAACAATTTTTCATGTCGGCTACTCCAAAATTTTCTGAATATTCATAATCAAAAAAATCAAAATTTTTGGTTTCATGCAAAGTTCATAAAATTTTCAGAGGGTGTATAATTGAGCAAGATACACATTTTTTATTTAGAAGAAATTTTTTTTATATATACCAAACAATTCTGTTGCTATGCATGGATTTTTTTTTTAAAATTTCTTATGCACAATACCAAAATGATTGGGTTGTAAAAATATTTTATAAATAAAAAATATGTAACCAAAAATTGTATAAATAAGTGAAGGAAATATAAAAACACTAGGGATAAAATTAAATATTGTTATCTGTATTTTGTAGTACTGGTTTACAGAATGTTACAATGTAATATTTATATCACTGGAACTCAGTATTGAACATATCCAGAAAATATCAGTATAAAAAAAATGCTATAATTTAATAATAATAATATTATTACTAAGTATTAAAATGTAACTCATTATGGCAAATTTATATTTTTTGGTAACGTACTTATATGATAGGAATTTTGAAATTTTGAAATTTCCATGGTTTTTTAATGCATATTATATATTATATATATATATATATATATATATATATATATATATATATATATATATATATATATATATATATATATATATATATATATATATATATATATATATATATATATATATATATATATATATATATATATATATATATATATATATATATATATATATATATATATATATATATATATATATATATATATATATATATATATATATATATATATATATATATATATATATATATATATATATATATATATATATATATATATATATATATATATATATATATATATATATATATATATATATATATATATATATATATATATATATATCAGGGGTTGGCAAAAAACCCGGGTGGGTTTTTGCCAAAAAAACCTGGGAATTGATGGGTTTTCTGGGTATTTGGTAAAAAAACAGTGTTGTACCACACAGCACTTTCTATTTCATTTCCAATTACTGTAGACACATGCAACTTGTGTGTCTACAGTAATATAAAAATGTTTATTTATCCCTTTTTAAAAAATAAAATGTTTTTAAAAATATTCTTAATATTTTCAAGTGTTTCTAAATTTCTAATTAATAATTATTAAATTATAGCATCCAATTAACGGAGCTTTAAGGTGGAAAAGCTTCTCTATCTTAAATCATGAATAGGGGTGGGAGGTTGAAAGACCTGGCTTGGGGAGAGTTTGTGTGTAAATGTTCTAGAAAATGGAAAGACTGTGAAGAAGAGAAAATGCAACCATTGCAATAATCTGGTGAGCAACAAAATTGAAAGAGTAAGAGCCCATCTGGGAAAGTGTGATCAATATAAACTTATTGGCCAAGGTGAAGGTAGCAGTGATGATGATGAAGTTGAAATGGCAACTGGATTTTCACCAGTTCCAGCTGTGCCTGTGGGCCAAAGAATATTGACAACACCTTATCGATCTAGATCCGATCACCTGTACCTGTTTGGGTTCCTCATTTTAGAAAAGAGAGATATGCTGGAGAGAGTACAACGTCGAGCATCAAGGATGATTACTGGCTTTGAAAATAAGAGCTATGAAGAGAGGTTGAAGGAGTTAGGAATGTTCTCGGTTGAAAGGAGATTTCTCAGAGGGGATATGATACAAGTTTACAAAATATTTGCATCTGACAGTAATATCGAGATTGAAAAATACTTTATAGTGGACCGTGGAAAAGTAACTAGAGGACATGATAAGAAAATTAAAAAGAAGCCATGCCATCTCGATCTAAGAAAATACTCTTTCAGTAATAGAATTGTTAATTTTTGGAATGACTTGCCACAAGAGATTGTTGACTGTGATTCTCTTGTCAAATTTAAAAGGGGGCTAGATAGATGTATGAATTATTTAGGTATTATATAGTATATCTTGACTAAGTCAAATTGGCTAGTATATATGAATTTTTAGATTAACAGATCAACCTATGACTAAGCCTAATGGCAGTTTTTTTTGTAGTGGGTGATGGTTCATTGAATATTGCATGTATAATTAGGCTTAGTTTTAATCTTTGCATGAATGAACTGATAACTAGGGATGGTATAGACCTAGTCTTTCGTGCATGTATTGGTATTGTTATTATTTGTTTGGACTGGGACAGTCTCGATAGGCCCTTGTGGCTTCTAACTGTCTCTATTTTCCTATGTTTTTCCTGTAGAACCAAGATCAGTCAGTCCAGCAACTAGTATTAGAACTCCCACACCAACTCCAAGCCATGTGGACCAAGTGCTGCATCAACGCTGGGGACTATTTTAACCAAGCAAGTGAAGATAGAAAGTTTTGTGATCTAAACGTCACCAAAACTAAAAGCAGCTTTGGATTTGCAGTTTGCATGAGCCTTTTTTTTGTAATATTCCATTTAGTGCTGCAGAAGACCCCGAAATGAAGAAATTTTTTACAATTATGCGGGGTGGAACTTATTAACCTCCCTAGAGACACCAGCTTAGCGAAGGCCTTTTAGATGAAGTTGCTGGTGAATGCGAGCTTCGCATGGTGGAGCTTCTTAGAGGAAAACATGTTACCATGATCCAAGATGGATGGTTCAATGTGCACAACCATCCAATCATTGCAACATGTTTGCACCTGCCAACCAGTGGTGATGGAGGAAAGAAAGCTGGGTCGAAAAATTAGTTAAATATTACAGAATATTGAAATCCAAGGATGAACATGATTGGTGAATAGTGGTTTTCATATTGTGTTGGATACTTAATTAGTCTTTATTCTTAAACTCAGGTAGCCTACTTGGTAATTAAAGTATTAAAGCATTAAACTGCATTAAAATAAGTTTGCAAGTTTTATTTTCCTTCCCTTTGTGTGTCAAGATTTCAAGAGACAGAAATTCACTTATTTTTTATATTAATATTAGCTAAATCAAGTAGCAAAAACCCGCTTCACGGCAAAGTGGGTTTTTTGGTTCTCAAAAACCCAGCCCAGTGGGTTTTACCCGGGTTACCCGGGCAGTGGGCTTTTCCATATATATATATATATATATATATATATATATATATATATATATATATATATATATATATATATATATATATATATATATATATATATATATATATATATATATATATATATATATATATATATATATATATATATATATATATATATATATATATATATATATATATATATATAAAAAAATAAAGCTACCTCTTATTTCAACAAGATTAATTTCTTAGGAAAATTACACCAAAAAAAATTTGATATATATATATATATATATATATATATATTATATATATATATATATATATATATATATATATATATATATATATATATATATATAATGTGTGTGTGTGTTATTGGGCCAAATGGCTAAACCATAATAAAATTTCCATGTACTCTTCAAATAAAACTAGATTACAGGGTAAATCTTAAATATAAAATTATTATAAATTTACATAATAAAGGATATGCTATACAGGTTAATATGGGTATGATAAATGTGCTCTTTTCTATATTCAAAATCTAGTGTAAATTCAAATAATAGGCCCTTGGCCCAAAATCATATTTTAATAATTTAACAATGCTGCAATTTATATCTTGTGATATTTCAACAGATTTAGTCAATCTGACGTATTTCACTTAACATGGTTGTTCTTGGGTTTTCTGAAAATCCTGTACACTCAAAAAAGGTACTTAAACGTTTTACTTAAGGGTAATTTAAACCAGAATTTAACAAAAATAAGTCACTTCTCATCGAATGCAATTCCCTAGGGCCTAAACCTAAGGCAATTTCAAATGTTTTTTTAGCCTTTCAATGGATTTTCAGTTCATATTTACTTTTACAATACATTAATTACACATTTATTTAGCCTCTTTAATACATATTACACATAAAAAAATTAAAAACGGGTAGGAAAACAGAATTAAAAGCTAATTATTTCTTCATGGAATATGGCGTACGCCAGCTCTATTGTTTTCAAAAACACCATAAAAGCCATTTAAGCGGAAACGAGCGGCTGTATACCTTAGTCCTCTAGCGAACGAAAAGATGGCTCTATTTTAAGACGTTTTTATGACGGTGTTTATGTCGTCAACACCAAACTATGACGTCACACTCACAAGAAAAAACGGAAATCAGCCAAAAAGCCAGCGATCCGCTCGCTTTTGCTCGGTTTCTGAACGCAGCTTATATATTCTGGAAGATTCCCTATCTTCATACGTCATGCTTTGTTCATCTTTCTTTATCGATCGATATTGATCTACCGGATTTGATATTTTACTTTTGATTAATAACATTTTTCGCCTATCGTTCGATTTTCTTACCAGAAATAGCTACTTTCTAACGTTAGGGCGACCTTATGCACATTACTCAATATGGGTATATATATATATTTTAAGTTATCATCATCACTCACGGGCAGAGCCCTATTCAAGAAGTGTGGTTCTTAGCCAGGGAAATTGAGTTATATGTTATTTCTGACTAAGATGATAAGTTACACAGATAATTTGGGTTTTTGGATTGGGAAACCCTGCTCCGGTACAGACCAATCAAGTTTATTTTTTCCACCGGTGGGCGTGGTTTCAAATTCTTGATAGGCGACCTTCTCTGTAGGAGCAATTTAAAGAAAATGTGATATTGTATGTGTTGAAATAGCGTGGAATGTTGTAAGTGTTGGCTATGGTTATATATATATATATATATATATATATATATATATATATATATATATATATATATATATATATATATATATATATATATATATATATATATATATATATATATATATATATATATATATATATATATATATATATATATATATATATATATATATATATATATATATATATATATATATATATATATATATATATATATATATATATATATATATATATATATATATATATATATATATACTTACTGTCTTACTGTCCTCCCCCAGGAAGGTCGGAGTTCAGGAAACCGCGACCTGTCAGTGGACTCAGCAGTCTTCTCCACTCATCTCTGTCTTCCCACATTCTTCTTCCCTGTATTTCCTCCATCGTGAGCATCCCCCATCTTCTCAACGCATCCTGCACCGATTCCTTCCATTTCTTCCTAGGTCTACCCCTTTTCCTTCTTCCATTTGGCGTCCAATTCCATCTTCTCTTCGCAATTCTATATTCCGGCATCCTTTCCAGATGACCCCACCACCTCAACCTCGCCACATCTATTCTCCTCAACACCGGTACCACTCCCACCTCTTGTCTCACCCTCTCGTTCCTTATCCTATCTCTTCTGGTTTTTCCAATCATAGCTCTCAGCATCCTCATCTCTGTTGCTTGAATCCTACTTTCCTGTCTTCTAGTAGTGCACCACGTTTCTGCTTCCATACATCATTATTGGTGTCAACACATTTTCGTAAATTACTCTTTTTACCTCCAAACCCATATGTTGATCCTTCAGCAGCGGGTACACAGCTCCTGCTGCTCTCCCTACCTGTACTATTCTATGTGCAATCTCCGCATCATTTCCCCCATCCTCCGTATACACTCCTCCCAGGTATTTAACCTCTTTTACCTTCCCCAAGATCTCTCCATCTAGCTCAAACTCCCACTCCTCCTCCTCCTCTCTCTCCCTACCCATTATCATCACCTCAGTTTTCTCCGTATTTACTTGCAATCCTCTTTCCCCTAGTTTCCCTGTTAAGTTACTCACTATTCTCTCTAATTCCTCTCTATTCTCACCCCATAGTGCCAAATCATCAGCATAGGCCATGATGTCTTCTCCCAGGTTTCTCATATCCTCTCTCACCTCACCTATAATTTTATCCAAATAAACAATGAATAATAAAGGTGATAAAACACTTCCCTGCTTAACTCCTTTGTCCACCTCAAACCATCTATCGTTTTTAAACCCCGTCCTTACATTACATTTTGACACTTTATACATACTTTTCAGTGCCTTGCATAATCCTCTGTTTACTCCATAATCTTCCTCCAAGACCTCCCACAGTCTCCTCCTAGGTACTGTATCGAATGCTTTTCTTAGGTCGACAAACACTACATAGGCCCTTCTGTTATATTCATTCATTTTCTCACCTATCTGTCTCAGTAAAAACATCAAGTCTGTTGTGCTTCTTCCTCTTCTAAAACCATATTGCTCCTCTCCCAGTTGCGGCTCTATGATATCTCTCAATCTCCTCTCTAACACTCGTTCGTATAACTTTGCCGTGTGATCCATTATAGATATTCCCCTATAGTTCTTACACTCTCCAGTGTCTCCCTTCTGTTTATATATTGGGATGATGATTGTTTTTCCCCAATTTTCTGGAACTTCCTTCCTCCTCCAGCACTCATTTAAGAGCTCTAGCACCTTCTCCTGCAATTCCTCACCTCCCTCTCTTATCAGCTCTACCACCAAGCCATCCTCCCCTGGTGCCTTATCATTTTTCATCCCCCTCATGGCCATTTTCAACTCCTCCTCAGTAATCTCATCTCTCTCTCTCTCCACCACGGCCTCCTCCACTCCCTCCTCCTCTTCCGCTCTTTCCCCATTCAAAAGCTCTTCAAAATATTGCCACCATCTACTATTTATCTCTTCCATCTCTATCAGGGTTACCCCTTCCTTATTTTTAATATTACTTTGACTTTTCTTCTTCTGAGTCCTGTATGTTCTAGTTTTCCTGAATATTTTCTTCCTACTTCCTCCAACATCTTCTTTCAGTTCCTCTGCTATCTTTTTTGCCGCCTCTCTTTTGGCCTTTCTTTTCACTATTTCTGCTCTGTTTCTTGCCTCTACATATTCCTGTCTTGATTGTGCTGTTCTTCTTTTCAACCAACTTCTCATTTTCGTTGTTTTCGTTTTTATTGCCCCTTCCACTTCATCATTCCACCACTTAGTATGTCTCTTTTTTGAGCCTCCTACATATCTATATCCCAACTCTTCTCCAGCAGCTTCCATCACCTTTTCCTGCAATCCCATAAAGATTTCTTCCCTGTTCATTCCTTCTATTTTCTCCTTCACCCTATTTCTGTAAGCATTTCTCTTATTCTGCTCCTTCAAGGAATCGATCTTAATTAGCTTTCTTTTTTCCAAAACATTCTTCTTCTCCAGTTTAATCCTCGTATCTACCACCAGCAATCTATGGTCCGAGTCCATCGACTCTCCGGGCATAACCTTAACATTTAATATAATTCTTTTATCTGATGATATTATGTAATCTATAACTGATTTTTGATCAAACTCTCCTGTATTGTTGTTCCACCTGTACCTGGTGTATATATGTGCCATTCTGTGTTCGAAAAAGGTGTTCATAATTTTAAGATTCTTCCTCCTACAGAAATCCAACGATCTTTCCCCCTCCACATTTCTTTCCTCCTCTCCAAAATTTTCAACAACCTCCTCCACCTCACTTCTCCTCTTTCCCATTCTCGCATTGAAATCACCGATCAAAAGGCACACACTATTTTCTTCCTGTTTCAAACCAACCCACCTCTCCATCAGCTCCATAAACTCTTCCTTCTCCTCATCTGTGTGTCCCTGTTGGGGGGCATACACTTGGAACACATGGTAATTTTTTTTCCAATTCTTAAACTACATATCATTAATCTCTCCGTTATAGCCTCGACCCCAACTATATATGAGCTCAATCTTGGTTCCACCACGAATCCAAAACCGTGTTTCCTAAAACCCTCTTCCACTCCTCTGTACATCAACACATAACCGCCTCCTATATCTCTTGCTTCCTCCATCCCTTTCATTCTCATCTCCGCCATCCCAAGCAGATCAATCCTTCTCCTCTCCATCATTCTCACAATCTCCTCCTCCTTATTCCCATACGTCGCTACATTCAACGTTGCACATATAAATTTATATATATATATATATATATATATATATATATATATATATATATATATATATATATATATATATATATATATATATATATATATATATATATATATATATATATATATATATATATATATATATATATATATATATATATATATATATATATATATATATATATATATATATATATATATATATATATATATATATATATATATATATATATATATATATATATATATATATATATATATATATATATATATATATATATATATATATATATATATATATATATATATATATATATATATATATATATATATATATATATATATATATATATATATATATATATATATATATATATATATATATTATTGTAATACACTGTGATTCAGGATTAATAATAAATATTTTGAGAGGTGATAGAATTATAAGTATTAAGAGTAAAAATTGTAGTTAACATTTATCTAATCCTCAATAGTTAATGGCATACGGTGATTTAAAACAATTTTACTATATATCTTTGACAGAGCCCTGATTTGTGTTGTATTGATATATAATAAAAAATGTATTAATATTAATAAATAAGCATTCCGATATGTTATTTATTCCTACTTAATTATTTCATTAAAATAAATAAATATTTCAAATTCTTACAAAATTATTTATAATAAACAACAAAAATGCCGATATCATATCCGGTAGATTAGCAGCACTGTAAAAAAAAAAAAAAAAAAAAAAAAAAGTAGATAAAAAAAGACATTGAAAGGACAATACGTCTCTGAAAAGTACAAATGAATTTGCTGCAGATGAAATGATACAACATATTGTAAAAAAAAAATACATTTTAATAATTTTATTATTTTTATTTGAGTATTTTTTTTCTTACAAAATTCTTTTTATTCACTGATAAACAAACAAACAAAAAAAATCATATTACGATCATTTCCTCTATGTAGTTAGACTGAGTAAAAAAAAAGAAATAAATTGAGAGTTCATTCTTAACAATTACCAATATTTATTAAAATTATAAAGATAAAATACTAAAATGCCTGAAAAATATATTTAAGAGTAGAATAGTAAATATCACCACCACTCATGTGTTGGAGGGTACAGGGGGCTCTGACACTCGTTGAAAAATAAATGTGTGTCATGCATTTATATTTTCACTGGTGAATTACAATGATATTTAAGGTAAATTAAAATTTTCTTGATATATGCTTGTTATTATTAATAAAAGTTAATAGATACAAATGCATGGCACATAGACATTTGTTTATGGAGGGGCTCTGTCCTCATACTTCCTGACTCATGAGTAGCGATATTTACTTTTCCATGCTTAAAATATAGTTTTAATTCATTTTGGCATATTTTGTCTTTATATTTTCAATAAATATTCAATACTCACCGACCAATGAGTGGTGATGATATTTACTTTTCTGCTTTTAAATATGGTGTTTTTCATGCATTTCAGCATATTTTATATATTTTTTAATTTAGTAAATAAAAAAAAAAATATATAAATATATATATAAATATATATAATATATATATATATATATATATATATATATATATATATATATATATATATATATATATATATATATATATATATATATATATATATATATAATATATTATTTTTTATTAAATTTTTTTAATATTAAAATGTGAAGACTGTTGTTATTTGTTAAAAAAAAATCAAAAACATTCATAGATTGTTTTTTAAAAAATCACCTTAAAAAATCAACTGATTTATATAATTTCTGATTTTAATTATGTCATCCCTGTGTTACATAGATTATTTATTTTTCCCTTACTTAAAGCTACAGAGGATATTTAATTCGTAGGCTATACAGTTATATTGTGAACACAAAACTACCATTGTACAAGTTCAGATATTTAAGGTAATCACACGTAATCATAACCAAATTCTAAAAATCTTGGAATACCAAAAATAGGGAAAAGTTAAAAATCCTAACATATTATAGTGTAATTTAATAGATCAAACAAAGATTAAAGTATTCAGGTTTAACATAGTGCAGCCTTTTATTATTCTTAATTGTTGTAACTAAAATAGCCTATTAAAATTTTCATGAAAAACACTTCATTACATTTTGTGCCACTTAAAGGTTGGCACTATTACATTTATTCAATTAATAGGAAAAATATACTGCTTCTTGAATGAAAGTAAGAGTTATATAGAATTATACAGAACAAGAGAATGTTGAATCAGTGTAGGTTATTTCATAAAAAGATCATAGCCTTCTCATTTTAGGAAAGGACTGAGGCTACTTACTCTCTTGAAAGACTCTTGCATTCCTTTTCAATAGTATTTGAAATAGTTTCATCTACTTGTATGTGGTCTTGTTAATTAAATGGTTTAAAGATTGGCAGTGCTATTTTAATTCATTTCCAAAATATTTCATGCAAGATTATGAACATTATTAAATTCAAAGTTCACCTTTATTTATAAATTTAAAATTATTAAAATATTAAAATTATGAAAATATATCATATACTTTGGCTGTAAGATATGGCATATTACATAGTGATTTATATAAATGTAATAACTATTTGATTAAAATATACAGAGACCACTAATGGAAGATTTATAAATTTAGGCCTATTGCCAGAGAATTGCCAAAGTTCTTTATCTTTATAATCTGAAGGAAATATATTAGTATTTATTGCTTCCAAGGTTACATCATAAAATGAAATAACTTTTAATTTGGATGTGCATTAATAGCCGAGTTTTATGATGATATTTATAGTTTTGTATTATAATAAAAAATATTCTAAATATATTTAGAATTTTAAAAATTAATGACTATTGAATACTTAAATGCATTTTAATTTATATGCTGTTGAAGCAGTAGACATTAATTGTGTGTGTATCTCAGCTTATATTATCAATATTTATGAATTAGGTTTGTATAAGTGTTATGAAAGAAATGCAAATTGTCATCTTATAACCTAAAAGTATTTGCCAGCTAAATGCAAAAGTGAAGAAAAAATTTTGGAAAGAGAACAATCTGTTTATTCTGATGCAAGGTACAATTATACTATGGATACAATATATAGTTTTGTATGAATATATAGGTGTGTGTGTGTATTAACTTATTTTACATTGATTTGCATATAATTTTAGAGTTAAATTACAAAGAGTAATACTTTTTATGACATATGTTTAAAGAAAAACTTTCATAGCATAGTTACATGCACATCTTTATAAAAAATTCATGTATTGACAGAAAACTATTTGATGGAGTATTGACAGGAGACATAGTGTCATAAATAAAACAAAATTAAAATAGAATTCACATTGAGTATGTGTTTTAAGAAGAAGTGTTGGGGTTGAATAATTTTTTTTTTTTTTAATTTCATTTAAGTATTGGAAAAAAATATGTAAATTTTAAATATTTAATGCTTTCAATACGGTGCAAGATTTGTCAATAAAGTTTTAAAGCATATCACAATATATAATCTAGATTTTGCTTGTTATACTGTAAGTCAGGGTACCAATTTGAGCCATTATACTTTAAAAATATTAACATCAAAATATATTGTGCTTTTTAAAATTAATGTTTTTTATTCCAATACAAATATGATAATGAAAATTTATGATCATTTTTACTAAAAATGTACAATATCTTCAAACTTATCAACTGATTTAATATTTCTTGTTATAATAATAGGAAACTACAAAGAAGAAACTATTAAATTTGTTCATGTCAATCATTTTTTAGTTTTTCGAGATTGAAACTATTCTTGAAGAGTTAACAATTATTAAAACAATAGCTTCATTAATGCTATAGAAGTATTAATAACGATATTCTTGTTGGTATTATATTATATTGGTATATTATTTTTAATTAAATTGTGAAACTTAAAATACAGTACCTTATAAGTTTAACCTTTTAAAAGTGGTGTCTGGCAATTACTGGTTTTGCTTAAAGTTAAAATCAATAAATGCACTTTTATTTGTTTTAAGATATATTTAATATATATATATATATATATATATATATATATATATATATATATATATATATATATATATATATATATATATATATATATATATATATATATATATATGTATATATATTGTAAAAGAATAATAAAAATAAATTAGTTACCGTAAATTATATCTAAAATATTTTTTTATATTTACTTTTACATTTTTTTTTGCATTTTCCCTGATCTATTTTTATAAAAACAACATCATTTGTATATTTAAATTTAGTTAAAAGAGGAAAAGCTAACTGTTATGAATTACAACGAAAGGTTCGTATATATTAAGCACGTAAACATTGTAAATTAAGAATTCCAATGAAGTCAAAATCAGATTTCACTTTGATTTGTCTTTTGAGCCATGATTCTGAATTTTATAACAAATTTTGTAGTGAAAGGTTATCAACTGGCTTCAAGCAGAGAAAACTATTGTGATCTGAGTTAGTAACTGCAGTATTTAGGTTTCCAATGTAGAAGCCGCTACGAAAACATATTTCAATTCAATCAATTCTGAGTATGGGCTCAAGACTTGTCTTCCTCGCACCCATTTCATACCAACTATATATATATATATATATATATATATATATATATATATATATATATATATATATATATATATATATATATATATATATATATATATATATATATATATATATATATATATATATATATATATATATATATATATATATATATATATATATATATATATATATATATATATATATATATATATATATATATACAACAAAAATGTATGTTTAGTTCTTTTATTTTAAATAAATTATATAAATAAAAATTCTTTTTATTGTCCTTATTATTGATTTTTCTGAGTATACATAATGCGTGCGTGCATGTAACATTCATTCGAATTAAAATTGCTTTAAAAATAAGGCCTGTTGAAAAAAAACTACTTATGGTTTGTGTCTCCCGACACTCAAAACGGTTGCAACTCCCCCGTCCCTACGGCATAGCAAATAAAAATGTTTGAAAGATGATATTTGCGAAAATAATTATTTAAAACTTAAGCCGTCTTCTTTGAGTCAAAATTTCCGCTTATCTTCAAGTCCCGCGCAAACTTAGCCGAAAAACACCGTTCTTTGAGGCAATTTCGCGGGCGCTAAATGGCTTTTGGCGCGAAGAGTAATAATAATAATCTTCAAGTTAAGATGAATCTTAAAGATTGGTGAAGCAAGGCTAAGAAACATCTTAGCAAATCACGTGAATTTTGTAAACAAAATTCACTTGCTGCTTAGTATTTTTATGAAAGGTTATTTATTTTTATTGTGATACTATTACATTGGTGTCTTTTATTTTGTTATTTTTTAAAAATTCGGAACATTTTTAGTTCTTGATATTTCTCTTTATTCTTACTTTCTTTCTTTCTCCTCCCCCCAATCATTTTGAATATTTGATGTAGTGAGGGCCTAGCATGGCATTTTTTAATAGTAAAACATTATATATATATATATATATATATATATATATATATATATATATATATATATATATATATATATATATATATATATATATATATATATATATATATATATATATATACTATAAAAACAATGCTTTGCTTTTAAAAAATGTCATTGCCAGGGTAGGCCCTCAGTTCATCAAATATTCAAATATATATTTGAATATATTTTAATTAATATATATTAAATTAAAAAATCAAATGATCATCATACTTCAGTATCTTTAAAATCAATTTTATTATGAAAAAGTAGTAAATCCATATTTGGCCTTCAAAGGTAGGGTAATTTTATACTTTCAATCACTGTGACACGTACACACACACACATACACACACACACACACACACACACACATACGCGGCTATATTACGTTTTCACGACATATCTTTTTCCACCTCGCTCACGGCGACTAAAACGCATTTACCGTACATACATCGACTATGTGTCAGATACCACGACATTACGAAATTAGGCTTACACACGATGTACTTCGATATATATCGATATATTTTTCAATTTAATTAAATATTCTTGGATAAGTTCTACCTTTTATCTTTAATATTTTATATATATATATATATATATATATATATATATATATATATATATATATATATATATATATATATATATATATATATAATATATATATATATATATATATATATATATATATATATATGGGTTATTCCAAGTGAAATCTACAAATTTCAGAAAAGTTTTCCACCAGACCATCTTATGGCTCATACATATGTCACAAGTCTCCTTCTCAATGAAATCTTTGATTGGAGGGTGACGGCGAAAAGCTCTATGCAGAGGTTTTAACTAGGAGCGGGGCAAGGGTACTGCTTCCCTCAGGCTCGACAGATAGGAGTGGCGGCAAAAATGGTTTCTATGATTATTTGAAGACAGCAGAAAAAATATTAAAGTTTAAAAGGAAATAAATCCAAAAATAAATAGATAAATAAGGAATTTAAGACGTACATCTCACAATCATATATATATATATATATATATATATATAATATATATATATATATATATATATATATATATATATATATATATATATATATATATATATATATATATATATATATATATATATCCTCCTGCGAGAGGCCCACGAATTTCCACAAAGTTGGGAGTATATTAAAATCAATGTACTCTGAAAAGATGAAACACGGAAAGAATGAATTAAAAGGCAACAGAGTGCATTTTAAAGAAATGGTCAAACTTATCATATCGCTCTTTACGGCTCTGTCCTTCCCAATATATAATATATATATATATATATATATATATATATATATATATATATATATATATATTATATATATATATATATATATATATATATATATATATATATATATATATATATATATATATTCTTTCCGATGCACTCGTTCCTTTTGGTTCGTTCTTTTTGCTTTACATTATCTCTAGCGTACCCTCTACTTACACTGTAGTGTCTCACATTCACACCACCCTCCTTCATTATTCACAAATCTTTCGTAGATTTTCAAGCACATACTCTAACATTACTTTTTATTAAAAGAACATCAAAAAAGTAGAACAACCCTACCTCGGTATCTCTTGGGATCTTTCGGAATCCGGAGAAGAGGTTGCTTCCAAGATATAGACGATAAATTGCCCTTGTAAATGTTCTTTTTCTCTTTTTCTAGGCTTTAATTATTGTCCTTAATTAAAACTCAGGTGCATAAGATTTCTGATAACAAGCTTTCCGTTTGACATCTTTTCTGGGCGTTTAATATCTATTGTTGTAGATAGTACCATTCATTCTTTATATCTATTAATAGTTGGGTTTCTCAATAATGTCATATTCCCAAGTTTTTCTCTATTTTTCATTAATGGCCTCTCTCGTTCAGGCTCCATCACCAATCGATCTCCTATTCCGTGGACTCCTTCTTTCATTACTACTTTCATTTTTAAATCGATCTCATCAAGTAGTTAATTAACTCTGGGATTGAAGCCTTAGAGCAGCTAACCTCTGAATTTTCTC
>SEYY01003064.1:27500-35000 GCA_009176605.1 Armadillidium nasatum | reverse complement strand
ATTATTATTATATATTATATATTTTATTATTTTATTATTATTATTATTATTATTATTTTATTTATTTTTTATTATTATTATTATTATTATTATTATTATTTTATTTTATTTTATTTATTATTATTATTATTATTAATTATTATTATTATTATATTATAAAAGAAAGAAGAAGAAGAAGAAGAAGAAGAAGAAGAAGAAGAAGAAGAAGAAGAAGAAGAAGAAGAAGAAGAAGAAGAAGAAGAAGAAGAAGAAGAAGAAGAAGAAGAAGATGATGATGAGATGAGATGATGATGATGATGATGATGATGATGATGATTCCTTTGGATAGGTGCGCTTAATCTTTAGAAATCTATTAAGGAAAATCCCAAAGGGAAAGTGCGAGAACGCGCATCGTGCATCCAATTATTCAAATTAAGTTACTCAGTTATTGAAACTTCTGTTTTTCTGTTTTTGTTCAAATGAAAGTAATTTAATGTTCATCTCATATTGGTTACCTGCAATTTATACAACTGTTATAAGTTTAACTGTTATTATGATTATAAATGACTTTATTACTTAAACTATAAAGAAAGATAAATCAACAGAAGTTTTAACTTCATATATAAGTAAATAGTCATACAACAAGCAATGTTTATTCTTTTCATAAAAACGTATATTATTACTTGTTTAATACAATTCATAAAACTCTTAGTAAAACTAGCGAAACTATCAGATAACTTGACACAATGAGGCAGTTTACTTCACAAAATTACAGCATTAAATAAATAACCATATCTATGCTTTTAATCTTAATGCCCACTGTTCTATTTAGACACGTAAAACATGACCTCATAAAATATTTAAAAAATAATATATTTTAATTTTTTTTTTGCGTTTGGTACGAATGGTTATTCTAAGGAATGATTCTTCTAGCGATTTATGGCAATGTTTTCCTCAAATTTTTTTATTTTTCGTTTCTACATGCAATAATTTCAGTAGTAAAATTTTTGATGAGCGTGAGTGTTGACATGCATTGACTTGTAAGTGTTTTTTGGGGTATTTTATGTTTGGATAAGTTATTTTTTTTTTTTTTACTTATTAGTAATTGTACTGTATGCTGAAAATGCGAAAACGAATATTTTATTAGTGAAATAAATTTTATAGGGTGTTATTTTACCGCGTGTCTTTTTAGACACAGTGGGAAGTAACGTTAACAAATATTTGAATTAATTATTTTTTTGTGACTCAGAAACTTTCGATTTCATCTTTACTTGCTATTGTAGCTGCTGATATATATATATAATATATATATATATATATATATATATATATATATATATATATATATATATATATATATATATATATATATATATATATATATATATATATATATTATATTATATATATTTCTCATTTGAGATATATAGAATTTATAATTATATATAATATATATATATATATATATATATATATATATATATATATATATATATATATATATATATATATATATATATATATATATATATATATATATATATATATATATATATATATGCTAAGAGCAATTAAAAACTTACAATATTATCAAGTAGGACAGAGAAATATCGAACCGTAATAGTCAGTCAAAAAAGCAATGCATAATTTCAAGTAAAAGTAAAAAATATTTTACGGAAATGATCTTCAAAATCTTTAAAAAAATCTTTCAAGATAAATGACTGCAATGCAGCAAAGACCAAGCCTGCAATTCTAGAGAACATAGAGAAATCCAAAAGAAAACCGATCGACCTTTTCAATATGTGTTTTATGGAAGGAATTTATGGATCATATATGCAGAGAATCTGTAAAATATGCTTCTCAAAAAAGAGACCAACAATTTACACTCTCTGTCGATGAATTGTACATTTATTTCGGAATTCTTTTGCTGTCCGGTTACAACAAACTTCCATTTAGAAGAATGTACTGGGAAAGACGTCCCGATTCAAACAACAATTTGGTTAATAATTCTAATAAGGTAGAAATAAATTTGAAAAAATTCACCAATTTCTACATTTCAATGATAATATGACCATTGATCCTAACGACAAAGTGTACAAAATTTGACCCCTCAAAGATCATTTGAACAACAAATTTTTTAATTTCATAGAGCCTCTTGGCAGTAAATTTTCTTTAGATGAAGCTATGGAGCCATATTATGGGCATCATTCCATGAAGCAATTTATTAGAGGAAAACCTATTAGATTTGGGTTCAAATTTTGGTGCCTAACTACACCAGAAGGATACATAATCAAGTTTCATCCATATACAGGAGGAGGGGACAAGATACCTGGAAAGACAGTAGGGTCTTCTGTGACAGAGAAGCTGTGCTTAGGATGCGTTCCTGAAGGGTCATCCAAATATATATGGACAATCATTTTACATCACTTTCATTGATGGACACCCTTGCAACTAACAAATTGTTTTGCATTGGAACAATCCGAAGTTACAGAATTGAGAATGCTCCTTTGCAGGACTTGAAAAAGACATGTCATGGCACTTACTGTGCCGTAGAAGGAAAAAAAATCTGGGGTTACTCTTGTTCGATGGAATGACAACAGTCAAGTAACCATGGTTACAAACTCAAAAAAAAGAGGCATCTTTGAAATTGGTAGTTGCAAACGTTGGAGCAAGAGGAGAGAGGAAACAAGCAGTCAAATATCGTAAAACTGTATAATAAAAACATGGGAGGGGTGGATCTGTTCGAAAAAATGCGAGCATTGTACCGAATTAGAATACAATAAAAAAAAAATGGTATTGGCCTTACTCCCCTTTTGCCTAAATTTCAGTGTTGTCAATTTGTGAATGCTATACCGTAATATTCGAAAAGCATTCCGCTTCTTGAATTTACTAGACAGAATAGACAAGCGTAGGAGATGTGCAATCTATAGAATATCCGTACAATATCGTTGCACAAAATGCAATGTAGGTCTTCATGCATATGAATGCTATTATATATATATATATATATATATATATATATATATATATATATATATATATATATATATATATATATATATATATATATATATATATATATATATATATATATGTATATATATATATATATATATATATATATATATATATATATATATATATATATATATATATATATATATATATATATATATATATATATATATATATATATATATATATATATATATATATATATATATATATATATATATATATATATATATAATAATAATAAAATAATATAACTTTAGCAAAAAGTATCATTATCTAAATTTCGAGTTGTTGCAAACGCTAATGCCCACTGTGTCTAAAAAGACACGGCCTAAAAATCTATGAAAGAGACGGAATTTTTTAAAAATTCTTGGAAATTGACATTTCTAGGACTAAAATAGACTATATATCTAAATTTTAAAAAAAAAATCAAACTTTTTTAATTTTGGGCATTAATGGGTTAATTTTTGCTGAATGAAGTCTCAAATAAAGTGGACCTTAAGTATTATAGACGTGATCAAACCTTATTATTTCCCTCTCTTCAGAAATTCACTATGTACTCACGAAAATAACCTACTATATAATTCTTATATCATGTCTTTTTCACCAATCCCTTCAATCCTAAAATTTTTAACAAAATGGCTTTTTCCTTGATGCATTATTTTAAGTCACGACTTATTCAAGGGGAACACTTATTTGGTACCTTTTTTAACAGCAAGGGAAACTCATCACAAATGTAGAACAAAGGTTATCAAAAAATTTATTCAGAATATTTGAACCAGAATATTCGCAATAACGAACTTCAGATGCAATATATTGCTGATAGATTAACGAGTAATAATAATAATAATGGTAATAATAAAAATAGTAATAATAATAAATAATAATAATAATAAAAATAATAATAATAAAATAATAATCATAAAATAATAATAATAATAATAATAATAATAAATAATAATAATGATGATGATGATGATAATAATAATAATAATAATAATAATAATAATAATAATAATAATAATAATAATAATAATAATAATAATAATAATAATAATAATAATAATAATAATAATAATAATAATAATAATAATAATAATAATAATAATAATAATAATAATAATAATAATAATAATATATAATAATAATAAATAAATTGATTTTCCAAGGTTTTATTAAAAAATGAACAATTAACAGGTTTGTATTTCAATAAAAAAATCTTATATTATTACTAAATACAACAACAATTATCTTATTCCCAACAATAGTTTTTGAAATGGTTATGCTAAAAGAAGCGCGATGATTTACTTTTAACCTCAATGTTTATCATAAATAATAAGAATAATAATAATAATAATAATAATAAAATAATAATATAATATAATAATAATAATAATAATAATAATAATAATAATAATAATAATAATAATAATAATAATAATAATAATAATAATAATAATAATAATATAATAATAATAATATATAATAATAATAATAATAATAATAATAATAATAATAATAATAATAATAATAATAATAATAATAATAATGAAATAGTGCAGTAAAGTAATAAATAAATTATACATTTAAATCGTTAGAAGAAAGTAATAGCACAATATTAATAACAAATAATTATTATAAAATGATAAGTAATAATAATTTTAAGATTACTGAACCTTACTATTATTTTTAATGATCGCAATGCAGTTCGTTCAAGCGTATTTTGGGAAGATAAATTTGTGCTATTTTTAACACAAGGTTGCGATTTGAAATTGCAAATCACGTGTTTAAAAGTATTCAAGAGTTGAACTCTCAAGTCTTATCAGGAGTTAATGATAATATTTCCATTACTCTTTTTCTGGGTCTTTATCATTCCTAACTCAGCCACAACCCTTTCTACGAAGTTTGATACTAAAGCTTCTTACAATCAAAATGCTGTCAATTATCATAATAGTTATTGCTATTTGTGATAATAAAAATAATAATAATAATAATAATAATAATAATAATAATAATAATATAATAATAATAATAATAATAATAATAATGATAAAAAATAATTTAACATTAATAATAGTAATAATTATTATTTATTATTATTATTATTATTATTATTATTATTATTATTATTATTATTATTATTACTATATTATTATTATTAATTATTATTATTATTATTATTTCATTAATAAATCATTACTGTTCAATTAATTTTTACTTTTATTATTATTCTTTTATTCTTATTATTATAATTAAATAAAAGAGAACGGTTTGGAAAGTATTATTAGCGTGCACAAAAGAAAAATCGAATATCCACAGAAAGATGCTCCAACTTTATTCCACTCGTACAAAAAGTAGTAGTTTTAGGAACGTTGCTAAATAATTAGAAAAAAACTAGAACTACATTCTTAGATGCAGTTCACTAGTTCGACTTAACCTAACCTTGACTTAGTAGGGTAAATGTGTGCGCCTAACGGCCAGGAAATTGGATTAGCCTTACTTGCAAATAAAAAAAAATAAAAAATTAAGTAAAACATTTTTAAAAAAATGTTATAAAGTTACTTATCGTTGATCAGAGTTGGTGTAAAGCTATTTATCGTAAATCAGAGTTGCCATAATGCTAAAAAACGTTCCAAAAAAGAAAGAATAAAATGTACTTGGGAGTATGTTCTAGATAAGGACCGAAATGAGTATTTAATATCCAAAAAGGTAATCTTTTTAAAAGAGATCTAATCATTCGAAAGGTCCATTAAAATCCTATAGATTCCTAATATGTTAATATTGTTATAGCAAATATACAAAGAAAAATGCAATAGATAAAGCAATCAAAATCATGACCAATGTTGAAATGGAAAAATATCTCAACGCCGCCAAAAATTTATACATATTCACTACAATAATGTGTTTGAACCATAACTATATACTTTTCGATGAGTGTTAAAATGTATATATCAATTTTATATGGAATAAAAATTCAATTGTTTTATTATTATTATTATTATTATTATTATTATTATTATTATTATTATTATTATTATTATTATTATTATTATTATTATTATTATTATTATCATTATTATCATTATTATTATTATTATTATTATTATTATTATTATTATTATTATTATTATTATTATTATTATTATTATTACTATTATTATTATCATCATCATCATCTTTAATTAAAGCAAGGATGTTGGTTTTAGAGCAACTAACCTCCGTCTGATCCTTCTCATATTTAAAATTGGGGTTATAAAAACATGATCGTTTTCAATGCCTCAAAAATTCAATTCTTCCATTCCTTTACTTGGAACACCCTTCCACACAACTATGACATCTTCATTCGAAGACACGTAACTCAAACCTTCACCTGTTCTTAATATTCCCGTGATCTTTCTTAAAAGGATCACATTATTTATCTTTTTAAACAAGCTTCTCAGTGTTTGGGTGTTTTGAAGCTGCTTCTGAATTTCATCATGCTACCTCAGTTGGTTGATCTTTATAGGAGTATTGTCCGCCCCTGTACAACGCATGTCTCACATGTTGGGTGGTTCCAATCATAAAACTTTCCTCAAAAAGGTGGAGTCTAGGGCTTTTCGTTTTATCAACTCTTCGGCTCTTTCTAATTCTCTCTAAACTCTTTCTGCGTGTTGAGTTGTTGCGTTACTCTCACTATACTATCGCTATTACAATAAATACTGCTCTTCAGATCTCTCACTTCGCATACCTCCTCCATTGAGAAAAGCTCATGAGACACGCCTTTTTTTCACAGTCTCATCCTTTCTCCGTCCAACTAACTCTCTGACCTCAAATTTAAAAACTATACTCAATCTTTCATATACTCTACCGGTAAAGTCTGGAACACACTCACTTTACTTAATTTTCCTACTTCCTTTGACTTACACACCTTCAAAAGCCGTACGTCAGGAAATATTGGCCTTTAAATGGATTGTTTTCAATATTCCCCCAACTTTGGTGGAAGCTGGCAAGCCTCTGGCCTTTTCCTACCAGAAGAGAAATATTATTAAATTATTATTATTATTATTATTATTATTATTATTATTATTATTATTATTATTATTATTATTATTATTATTATTATTATATTATTATTATTATTATTATTATTATTATTATTATTATTATTATTATTATTATTATTATTATTATTATTATATTATTATTATTATATTATTATATTATTATTATTATTATTATTATTATTATTACTTTATATTTTAAAATTATTATTATTATTATTACTATTATTATTATTATTATTATTATTATTATTATTATTTCACCTTGTAGTAGAATTAGTAGAGTTATAAAATGATGTTCATATTTATTACTCACTTTTGCAATAGGCCTCATGCTTTGCTCTAACTTATATAAATATTACTTTTTCATTTTAAATTGAGTGAAAATAGCCTTATGTAGATAATTAAAAATGTAATAAACTCGTATCATTTTCTCACTTCCATTCAAAATTTATTATAAAAATTA
>SEYY01003064.1:7500-12500 GCA_009176605.1 Armadillidium nasatum | reverse complement strand
TCCTCCTACTCCTTCTCCTCTCAGGTGTCCCATGCCTTACCTGTAATTACTCATGATCGGGTGCATGGGATCCTGAAATCTATGAACGTCAGGAAGGCCAAGCGGCCCGGATGGCATTCCCCCTCGTGTTTGAGGGAGTGTGCCTTCCGAGTGGCTCCTGTCCTCGTTCAGCTCTTACTCTCTATGCCTTAATACTAATACTTTTCCTCAGTGCTGGAAGCGTGCGTTTGTTCAGCCGATCCCGAAAAAAGGTAGCCGCTCTGACCCTTCTAACTATCGACCTATAGCTCTCACTTGTGTTCTATCTAAAATTTTTGAAACTCTCCTCAACTCTCATTTCCTGGATCATTTGGAGTCTCATTCTCTTCTTTCTGATCACCAGTATGGCTTTCGACTCGAGGTCAACTGGTGACACTATCTTACTGATCTATGGTCTTCTGCCCTTAGGGACCGGGAGGTGTTGTGGCGCTTGGATATCCAAGGCGTTTGACCGGGTATGGCATGCGTCACTGCTCTCTAAGCTCCCTTCCTTTGGGTTTCCTCCTTCTCTTTGCTTACTCTTGTCTAGTTTTCTCTCAGATCGTTCCATTTCGGCTGTTGTAGATGGAGCGACCTCTTCCTCCTTTTCTGTCAACTGTGGTGTTCCTCAGGGTTCTGTTTTATCTCCAACTCTATTCTTACTTTTCATTAACGATCTTCTCCACTGCACTTCTAACTCTGTTCACTCTTATGCCTGATGACTCAACTCTCCATTCTTCTACTCATTTCAAATCTGCTCCCTCTTTTGCTTCTAGAGTTGCTTCTCGTCTTCAACTTTCCGATTCTATTCTTGCCGATCTGGATGGAATTTCCCAGTGGGGTCGTCTCAACCTTGTGAAATTCAACTCTTTAAAAACTCAACTTCTTATCTCCCTCTCAAAAACACCTCCTAACTTTTCTATCCTCTTCGATGGCTCTCCCTTCTCACCTGTAAATAACATTTATATTCTTGGTCTTAACATAAACACTAATTTTTTTTTTGGAAACTGCATATCACAATGATTGCAAAAATCAGGCCTCTCAAAGAAGCTGGGAATTCTGTTCAGATTGCGAGAATTTTTTCTTCTGAGCAGTTACTCCAAATATATAAGGGTCTTATTCGCCCTTGTATGGAGTACTGTTCTCACATTCTGGGGGGCTCCGGCTCCTCTCTCTTCTGGATAGGGTTGAGTCAAAAGCTAAAAGATTAATAAACTGTCCCCTACTTTCAAACTCTCTTGACCCTCTGTCTCTGCGACGTGACGTTGGCGCGCTTCTCTTTTCTAGGTACTACAATGGCAGGTGCTCGAGGGAATTGGCCTCTCGCATTCCTCCACCGTTGCGTCGTCCTCGTTGCACAAGGGTGCCCTGTTTTCGCATCAATTTTGTGTGGACGTAGGAATCCCAGGCTACCGTTGTGGTGCCTCCTTCTTTCCAGCCACCTCTATTTTGTGGAACTCTTTACCATCATCGTATTTTTCCTCCTGCATTTAAATCTTTCACTCTTAAGGCTTCCGTCTGCGCCCACCTGAGGGATTTGTGCGTTAGGTGTGTGTTTGAGTGAGTTTTTCTTTTCTGTGTTGTGCCCCCTCCTTGAAAAGGGCTCTGCCCGTGAGTGGTGGCGTTATATGTAATATATATATATATATATATATATATATATATATATATATATATATTATATTATTATATATATTATATATTTATATTATTATATATATTATTATATTATTATTATATTATTATTATTATTATTATTATTATTATTATTATTATTATTATTATTATTATTATTATTATTATTATTATTATTATTATTATTATTATTATTATTATTATTTTTATTATTATTAAATATTTTAGGGTCTTATCTTGTTTTTAGTGTGCCAAACACTCTCTTATAACTTTCTTTTCTGCCATTTTTTGGAAAGTTTTTGAAGACACGTCGCAAAAACGTACCAAAATTCTCCTCATCTTGACACTATCATTTTGTGATTGGCAATATTGTAAAACGTTCAAAAACCGACATGGAGAGTGAGTCGACAATTTTGTACATGTTCGTTTAAAAGTCATGTTTTACATCTATTTGAATTGGCAGAGTGCGCTGGAGTTAATCTTGGTTTTCTATTTGACTTTATAATAAGGATTAAATGTAACTAATTAGATTTTTTTTCCTTTTTTAATTTATCGAATTACATTTTTTTTATTCTATTAAAAAGACTGATTGTATTAAAAGGACTGTTTTGATTTGCCTTTTTTTTTAAAGGTTCAAAATAAATTAACAGAGATAATATTAGTAGGAGTGAGGTTCTTTTGGTGAGGAAATGGGCAGAAATTGCCTATAGTTTTAAAATAAATGAAAATTTGATGGCACGTATAGAAATCATGATGTTTTGATTGACGACTGATGGCGATATACGTCGGTCCGTCAGTTACTCACGTATGCACCCACACACACAAACATACAAACACACCCACACACACAAACATACAAACACACACACACACACACACACATACATATATATATATATATATATATATATATAATATATATATATATATATATATTATATATATATATATATATATATATATATATATATATATATATATATATATATATATATATATATATATATATATATATATATATATATATATATAATATAATATATATATATAATATATATATATATATATATATATATATATATATATATATTATATATATATATATATATATATATATATATATATATATATATATGCCTTGGTAAACTATTTCGTCTATGTCTTTCTACTTCAACCTTCCCTTCTTGCTGGAAACGTGCGCTCATTCAGCCTGTGCCGAAGAAGGGGGACCCTCTCAACCCTCTAACTACCGTCCAATTTCTTTAACCTCCGTTCTTTCTAAAGTTTTCGAATCTATCCTTAACAGGAAGATTTGGAAACATCTCAATTCTTCTAATCTTATCTCTGATCGCCAGTTTGGCTTTTCGTAAGAAACGCTCTCTACTGGTGATCTTCTTTCCCTTCTCTCTGACTCTTGGTCCTCCGCTCTTCGGCATTTCGGTGAATCTTTTGCTGTGGCGCTGGACATATCGAAGCTTTCGATAGAGTCTGGCACAAAGCTTTGATTTCCAAACTTCCCTCTTTCGGAATCTATCCTTCTCTCTGTGACCTTCTCTCTGATTTCCTTTCTGGTCGTTCTATAGCAGCTGTTGTAGACGGCCACCGTTCATCCTATAAATCTATTAATAGTGGTGTTCCTCAAGGATCTGTCCTATCCCCAACACTTTTTCTGCTTTTCATTAATGACCTTCTCTCTATTACTTCATCTCCTATCCACTCCTATGCTGATGACTCCACCCTTCATTACTCTTTTCATTTTGAAAGGCGCCCCTCCCAGCAACAGTTAAAAGAGGCAAGGAGGGTGGCCTTGGAGCAACTAACCTCTGATCTATCTCTCATTTCAAATTGGGGCAGAGAAAACATGGTCGTTTTCAATGCCTCAAAAACTCAATTCCTCCATCTTCTCTACTCGACACAATCTTCCACACAACTACGATATCTTCTTCGAAAACACGCAACTCAAACCTTTCATCTCTCCTTAATATTCTAGGTGTTTCTTTTTCTCGTGATCTTTCTTGGAAAGATCACATTACCTTCTCTTTCTAAACAAGCTTCTAAGAGGTTGGGTGTTCTGAGGCGCCTTCAGTATTTCTTCACACCACCCCAGTTGCTTGCTCTGTATAGGGGTGTTGTTCGCCCCTGTATGGAGTATGCGTCACACATCTGGGGTGGTTCCACTCATACAGCTCTCCTGGAAAAGGTGGAGTCTAGAGCTTTTCGCCTTATCAACTCTCCTGCTCTCACTAATTCTCTCCAATCTCTTTCTGCCCGTCGAAATGTTGCGTCACTCTCTCTATACTATCGCTATTACAATGGACACTGCTCTTCTGAACTCTCTCGTCGCATACCTCCTCCACTGAGAAGGGTTCGTGCGACTCGTCTTTCTACACAGTCTCATCCTTTCTCTGTCCAACTCTCTGACCCCAGACTTAACCGCTATGCTCAATCTTACATGTACTCTACTGGTAAAGTCTGGAACACACTTCCTTCATCTATTTTCCCAACTTCCTATGACTTAAGCACCTTTCAAACGCCGTGTATCAGGTCATGTCGGCCTTTAATTTGACCATGTTCCCGACTTTCCCCCTAACTCTGGTGGAATATTGGTAGGCCTCTGGCCTTTGCCCACCAGAGGTGAAAAAAAAATTAAAAAAAAAAAAATAAATATATATATATATATATATATATATATATATATATATATATATATATATATATAATATATATATATATATATATATATATATATATTATATATATATATATTGCTTTGCGTTAAGCATATTAATCACTGTCTCTTTCCCCTTTAAGATAAGGTTGTTATTTCTAATAATATATATAGAAAATCACTGAATCAGTCGATTACTTAATCAACAAACATATATATATATATATATATATAATATATATATATATATATATAACCACCATTTATATATTTAGAAGAAACTTTACAAGCCACTTATTTCGCTCTGTAATTTTCTTGAAATATATAATATGGTAGTTATATATATATATATATATATATATATATATATATATATATATATATATATATATATATATATATATATATATATATATATATATATATATTATATAAATTTAATATTTATTATATATTTTAAAATATTATTAATATTATAAACATTTACATTTTAATTAAAGTCATTCTTATTCCTTAATTCTATAAACTATATATTAATTTATATATATATATATATATATTATATATATAATATATATATATATATATATATATATATATATATATATATATATATATATATTATATATATATATATATATATATATATATATATATATATATATATATATATATATAT
>SEYY01003063.1:22500-31516 GCA_009176605.1 Armadillidium nasatum | reverse complement strand
TATTTTTTTATTTTTATTTTTTATGGGGGTTGGGGGTCCCCCCGGGGGCCTCACCCCTTCCTGGGACCTTAAAATACCCTGGGGCTAACGCCCCAGGGTCATGGGTACCCTGGGGCTACGCCCCAGGGCAACCCCTATTAGGCCACGCCCACCCCTCTTAGGCCCCGCCCATGATTCCTCAGATGGGTGCTCAACTATTATAATATATTATATATATATATATATATATATATATATATATATATATATATATATATATATATATATATATATATATATATATATATATATATATATATATATATATATATATATATATATATATATATATATATATATATATATATATATATATATATATATATATATATATATATATATATATATATATATATATATATATATATATATATATATATATATATATATATATATATATATATATATATATATATATATATATATATATATATATATATATATATATATATATATATATATATATATATATATATATATATATATATATATATATATATATATATTTATATATATATATATATATTTGCACAACAGATTAATGAATCACACGTCTGCGATTTGATGGTTGTGAATAAAAAATATTGTACTTATTTTGCTGCTACAAGAAATTAGAAGTCGTGAAAGACAAGAACGACTTTCAGAACAAAGTCGGCGATCCAGAGTAGAAGCTTCTGTATTAAAAACTTTGGCACAACTAGAGTCTCAAAGTGGATCTTCATCCACCGTCGACGAAATTGAATCAATAATAAGGATAAAAATATTCAAGGAGCTGCTAGTGGGGTATGTTCTCCTAAGTGTAAAAAAGTGAAAAGATCCAGAACCAACATTATCACGCTCTCCTTATCTGCAGTTTTGAATAGAACGAAGTTGTCTGATCGGACTGTCACATATGTTCTAACCGAAACTGCCTGTCCTTTAGGTCATAATGTAAGCAAAATAAATATAAATCGGTCTTCTATTCGTCGTCAGCGAATGGCACAAAGGAAACACATTTTAAGAAAGAAAGAATTCAAATCAGAGACCCCATTAATAGTTCACTGGGATGGAAAGTTGATGAAGGATCTAACATCAAGAGAACATGTTAATAGTCTTCCAATTCTGGTATTGGGAAAGAACACAACACAATTATTGGACGTACCAAATTTAGAAAGTTGAACCGTAGTCAATATAGTTAATGCTGTACATAAAGCAACTGAAAAATGGAATCTTACTGAGCAAGTCGTTGGAATGCTTTTTGATACAACGGCTTCAAATACTGGCTGTCACAAAGAAGCATGCAAATTAATTGAAGTTAGCTCCAAAAAGATTTACTATATTTTCCATGTCTTAATCACATCTTGAAGCTGATTCTTCAAAGTGTGTTTTCAGAGATTCTTGGTGTTTCTTGTGGTCATGAATTTTTCCTATTCAAAAGGTTTGAAGCTATTTGGAAAAAATTGATCAAAATATCTTCATCACTGGGCTACAGTGCGCTATTCTGGCAAAAATATTACTTGATATTAAAGAGGATATTATAGAATGGGCAATGAAAGTTCTCCTTGAAAGAAAGGATTTGCGGGGAGGTTACCGTGAACTAACTGAGTTAGTAATTATTTTTCTTGGTGGCGTATCTCCTGGAGGTATCTGATTCCATACTTCTGGACCAGCTAGGTGGATGAGTAAGACTCTATATTTCCTGAAAGTATGGATGTTTCAAAACCAGTGTTATTTAACAGAAACAGGAGAGACTGGGCTTCAGAGGATTTGTATATTTGCAGTGGTTTATGCAAAAATGTGGATAGATGCATCCAACCCTTGCGGAAGCTCCTTGGAAAAATATTGATCTTTTGCATACATTAAATCTGTATGAGAAAATAGATTATGAGGTAGGAAATGTTACTTTAAATAAATTTTTACAACACCTTTTTTAAATTTCAGAAGAATTAATTGCACCATCATTGTTTGATGCAAATGTGCCGACAAAATTTAAAAAGAAAATTGTTCCTGTGATCAAGGATGGAGCTGGCGGAACTGGAGAACTTGAATGCCCACCTCCAAAGAGGATTACAAATTCCAAAGTCATCAATTTCCAACTGCTAGTTTCAAGACTATGCAACACTGCGGACAATTGCTTTTTATCAGAAATTAAACCTTGATACAGCATTTTTACACACAGACCCTGAAACATGGCTAGAACGAGATGATTATCAGAAAGGAGTATCCATTATAACAGCAATATCAGCTACCAATGATTTTGCAGAGCGAGGAGTCGCATTAATCCAAGAATATAATAAAACAGTAACAAAGAATGAAGAGCAACTCCAATTTAAACTCCAAGTAGTAGCAAAACACAGAAAACTATTCCCAGATAGTAAGAAGTCAACATTACTGGGGCAAACAAGGCAATAATGAATAGTTATTAGCTATGAAGCCCCCGCCATGAGCAGTTAATACTCTTATGGGAGGAGGACCTGGACGCTCATTCTCGGGGTAAAACTTTGACGATGATGTGTGATATGTTCTAAATCATCAATTCTTAAAATATTTTAAAGAGTGTTTTTACTACCATATTAACTTATTCAGAAGTTAGGAGTCAAATTTTTTTAAGAAAAATTTTTTTTTTTAAGAACCACTTTTAATATATATATATATATATATATATATATATATATATATATATATATATATATATATATATATATATATATATATATTATATATATATATATATATATATATATATATATATATATATATATATATAGAGAGAGAGAGAGAGAGAGAGAGAGAGAGAGAGAGAGAGAGAGAGAGTTTGAAAATCGACGACAGGATCGGATCATGTGAAGAGAACTAAATGCAAGGACGACAGGACTAGCCATCCGGCCTTGTGATTTCTCTGTCAACGGCTTGTAACTACTCCAGAACCAGCATTGGGAACCATTGCTCGGAGAAGCGCAATCTTTTGAAGACCCCTGGGAGAGAGTGTTTGGAGGTTGGTTTGAGAACGATGCTGGTCCTACTGAAAGGGTGAAAACCCTACCTGAAGAGTCTGGATAGGACTCATGGACCGGCATGGGGACCGGCGAGCCGAAGAACTTGATCTTTTGGAGGGCTCTGGGAGAACTTCTTCAAGCAGATGGGGAAAGATGCTGGTTCCACTGACAGGGTGGAAAACCCTTCCTGGGAGAGGATATAGATATATATATATATATATATATATATATATATATATATATATATATATATATATATATATATATATATATATATATATATATATATATATATATATATATGAGTACTGTTGGCTCGTTCATACTTATATGGAGTATGCATCATATATCTGCGGTAGTTCCATTTATTGAGGTCATGTAATGGTGGAACTAAGTGGTTTGCCTTATCAAGACTCCTTCCTTTATGGCTCTTTGCAAACTTTTCTATTCCACTGAATTGTTGCATTACTTTTCCTATTTTATAACCAGTATAACAGTCACTGATTTTCTGAGCTCTTAATAGCATATTGCTTCCCTTTGAGTTTAAGCGCATGTGATATTTCCACACAATCTCATTCAAATTCTCCGATCTTAGATTTAAACATTACGCTCGTTCTTCTTAAATGTACCTCACTGGTAAAGTCTGAAGCATTCTTCCTCATTAATGCACTTTATTGGACTTGCAACCTTTTGTACGTTTTAAATAGGGATATATCTTCTTATGATTTGGTTAAGAGCAGCAATTTATCAATGCTTTCTTAATCTTTATGATAGTATGCGTGGAGTTTTTGGCATTTAATACCACAGGTTCTATTATATATATATATATATATATATATATATATATATAATATATATATATATATATATATATATATATATATATATATATATATATATATATATATATATATATATATATATATATATATATATATATATATATATATATATATATATATATATATATATATATATATATATATATATATATATATATATATATATATATATATATATATATATATATATATATATATATATATATATATATATATATATATATATATATATATATATATATATATATATAAAGCTCTGAATTTAACTAAATTCATACACATTACTATTAACAAAATTTGCAATAAAGCATATTCATGATAAAAAGTGATGGGAATGCATGTACAACGAATAGGAAAATTAATAAAATTTATAGATTTTGTACTACTAATTTGATCATTTTGCAACACTGTTTTATGAATATAAGTTTCAGAACTGCGTAACAGAAAATTCGTGACGTAGCAATTTTGAATTATTGAGACATAAATGTATATGACTAAAAATATTTTGGCATCTATTGAGAATTAAAAACGCCAAGAGACTGGAAGGGAAGAGTTAAAAACATTTTTCAACAAAAAGATTCTTAACTTTTGCTTTAATTTTAAAATAAGAAACGTATCTCACAAAGTTCTCTGACAAGATTCAAAATTAAAATACAAAAAGAAAGTTTAGTGACTATTATACATTCATTTTTGTTTACATTTTGAAAAGAAAATATACCTTACAATATATATATATATATATATATATATATATATATATATATATATATATATATAATATATATATATATATATATATATATATATATATATATATATATATATATATATATATATATATATATATATATATATATATATATATATATATATATATATATATATATATATATATATATGATCTGACTACGGTAGAATTCGTAAGTGTTAGAAACAGCTGGGAAAGAAGAATAGAGAAGAGCCAGAGAGAGGATTGGAAGGTTGGTCTGGGGTCTTCTGACGAAGTGTTGAAGATCTTTTCGTCTGAAGAAAGAAAGGAATAGATTGAATGCAAGAATCCAGATCATTATTTTGAAGTAATTGGAAAATTTTTTGGTCGAAGAAAATATTTAAAATTTTATTGAATTTAACATTTGGAATTAAAATAAGTTGAATCAAAATTAATATTTAATCTATCAAGAGGAGCAACAAAATTTTCGAAAGAGGTCTTTTAGTAATTTTAAATCAAAATCATATGTGAAGTAACAAAATTTTCGGAAGAGGTCTTTTAAATAATTTTAAATCAAAATCATCCGTGAACCAATAAAATTTTTAATTGAAACTTCTAGATAACTTCTGGTAGAAAAGGATTGGGATTTCGACGTAGTCAGAACAAATGAGGAATTATTCTTCGCCTGGTTCTAAAGGCTGGGAACCTTTTACACCAGTTTTTTTTCCTTCCCAAGTACGGCTGCAGGAATATGAAGTTTCTGCAGCCGACACCAACACTGCATCTTGCGGGATATGGTGTAGAATATAAAATATATATATATATATATATATATATATATATATATATATATATATATATATATATATATATATATATATATATATATATATATATATATATATAATATATATATATATATATATATATATATATGTATGTATCAGAGGTGGGAGCGCAAATTTGAAAAACTTTGTCCGCAAATGCAAAAGCGCGAATTTTGTCAAAAATTTAGTCAGCAAATGAAAAAGCGCACATGTCCGCAAATAAAATAAAAAAATTTTAAAGCGCAAATTTTGGAGCAAAAAAAAAAGTAAATAAAAAAAAAAAAAAAAAAAAAAAAGAAAAAAAAGATGAATTATTTTTAAATTTTATTTGATAAATGCAAATATATAACAAAAAATGAGAAAGAATTTATTATTATTTATTCAGCCATCCATGATCTCTTCCTCCTCGTAGCTCTCCTCTTGCATTCTGAAAAGGGTCATATTCCCTTTCATGAAAATAAATTTTTCAAAATTGCTGGATGCAATGGCTGCCCTCTTTGGTCTTAGAATGTCAGAGCCTTGACTAAACAACCTCTCCACGGCCGCTGAAGCTGGGTAATGGGGTATTATACTTCATAAACAAGTTCACCCAGAGCTCTTGGTATTCACATGGAAAAAGGTTCCTAATGAGAGGGGTATTGTGGTGAACATTTACTGCATCCCAGCTATTCAAGGTTTGCCGCAACTTCTCCTCCAGAGGTGTCTGCTGGATATATGGGGCCTTCAGTTTCTGAAAAATTTAGAAATGGGATCAAGAACTCAAATCTTTTTAAGTTTCATTTGAACATTATGTCAATGTATTATGAATATATATATATATATATATATATATATATATATATATATATATATATATATATATATATATATATATATATATATATATATATATATCATCATCATCATCACCGTCCAAACAGGTAGGCTGGCGCCTGACGGGTGCTACTCCTCCAAAATCTTCTCCCCGCATTTCTGTCCTCAAACATTCGGTTGTCTTCCACCTCTTCCAGTGTCTTGTTCCTTCGTTGTATGGCTTCTTCTATCGCCTCCATCCATCTCTTCCTTGGTCTTCCCTTCGGTCTCCTTCCTTCTGGTCTCCATTCCAGCATTTTTCTCAGTCTCTCTCCCTCCCCCATTCTCTTCACGTGACCAAACCATCTCAGTTGGTTTCTTTCTATGCATTCCAAAATTGATTCCACCCCAAATTCCTCTCTCACCAGTTCACTCCTCATTCTATCTCTCAGTATATATATATGTATATATATATATATATATATATATATATATATATATATATATATATATATATATATATATATATATATATATATATATATATATATATATATATATATATATATATATATATATATATATATATATATATATATATATATATATATATATATATATATATATATATATATATATATATATATATATATATATATATATATATATATATATATATATATATATATATATATATATATATATATATATATATATATATATATATATATATATATATATATATATATATATATATATATATATATATATATATATATATATATATATATATATATATATATATATATATATATATATATATATATATATATATATATATATATATATATATATATATATATATATATATATATATATATATATATATATATATATATATATATATAGGACAAGAGTTGCTTAAAGTTTGTTCTAAATTATAAAAATAGCTCACCTTAAGTGGGTCCATTTCAAATTCATTCCCATCGCCTCCAGTGCCTTGATGTGGAGGAGTAAAATTCGATGCACAATTACACTTTATTTCCTCCAATATCCTCGTCTTGACAGCTGGATACTTCCCCTCATTTAACCTATGTGCGACTCCGAGTTTGAAGTGAGGGTGCAGATCTGTTGTCATAAGCAAATCACAATCATCAAAAATCCTGCTGAACCTCGGTTCAAATCCCTTTTCTTTCCCTTTGTTTGGCTTTGGATGCTTTAGTAAGTGGTTGACTAAGCTTTTGGCATAGTTAAGTTTTTTCACCTCTTGTTGCAATTCCACGAGATTGTCCTTGAGGAGGAAGAGGTTAGGCAATAGAACCCCAGCTTACGTATTCTTCTCATCCTGTAACATATCCAGCCTAACAGCAATAGGCGTCAATATTTCGATGTACTCGGCAATTACCTCCTTGTCAGTTTTATTAAATATTGGAAGACAAGGCTTTTGTTCCATACAAATGTTGTTGATTTATGCCATGCTACCATCAAGGTTCTTAAGCAGGTCTTTCATAGAATCGTATAGGGAGTTCCAGCGAGTAATACTTGGTGTTACTCGCTGATTTCAAGAGATGTGTTGATTTAGTCAAAGCTCCGGGATTTTTTTTCACATTGGGAGCATTCAATCTTTTCCTTGCACAAGACTCTATTGCCCTTAGTATACTCCTTCTTGGTCTTGACAGACCAATAGTACTTGATAATATGGGGCCATGAGTGCTCTATGTCATCTTGGCTGCTTTTTTCATGGGAAGTACCAGCAGCATCACACTCAATTTCAGGAGTTGTACTTTGACGACTTTCACGGTTTGCAATTCTTTTTCCCGTTAAGTTCTTATCCATATCTGTTTTATTCCAATTTAAGCACAAAAATACTAAAAAGGTATAATCGCTAATCACAAGTAATCAGTAAACTTAGCATTGGCTAATAATAATAATAATAATAATAATAATAATAATAATAATAATAATAATAATAATAATAATAATAATAATAATAATAATAATAATAATAATAATAATAATAATAATAATAATAATAATAATAATAATAATAATAATAATAATAATAATAATAATAATAATAATAATAATAATAATAATAATAATAATAATAACTATTTTTATATATATATATATATATATATATATATATATATATATATATATATATATATATATATATATATATATATATATATATATATATATATAAATCAGCAACGAAAAATATATTGTGAAATTGCCTATTAATTGTTCAAGATTAAAGAAAACGATTTAGTTCGTTTCAAGGAATACTCCTTGTTTGTTTGTTTCTTACAGTAACGTATGTAATTCAGTATATATATATATATATATATATATATATATATATATATATATATATATATATATATATATATATATATATATATATATATATATATATATATATATATATATATATATATATATATATATATATATATATATATATATTTATATATATATAATACCTTTTATTATCGAGGGAAATTTGATATTTTTTAAATATCGATATTTTTTTATATTATTATTTTTATATTATTATTTTTATTATTATCAATATTTTTTTATATTATTTATATTAACTTTTAATTAGCATAAATAGTAATAAAATTTGGCTGATTAAATAAGAAACTGAAATGTAAGCCCAAAATTTGTTTTTTAAGAAAAATGACGAAGCGCAAATTGGTAAGCGCTGTTTTCAAAAAACCTCCGCAAAAGCGCAATTTTTTTAAAGCGCAAATTTGCGCTTTTGCGCTCTTAAAAAAGTCGTTAAGCGCAAAATACAAAAGCGCACATTTTCAAAATTTAGCG
>SEYY01003063.1:12500-20000 GCA_009176605.1 Armadillidium nasatum | reverse complement strand
TGTGGGACGGGGACCCAACTCTTGAACACCCCACCAACCTCTTCCCCAACCTCCACCCACTTGGAAAAAGGTTATATATATATATATATATATATATATATATATATATATATATATATATATATATATATATATATATATATATATATATATATATATATATATATATATATATATATATTATATATATATATATATATATATATATATATATATATATATATATATATATATATATATATATATATAGTATATATATATATATATATATATATATATATATATATATATATAACCAGTAATTCAATATTACCTTCACACTTCACAGTTTCACATATTCCATTTGAAGCTAATAATTGGTAAGTTATTTTTAGAAATAAAAGCTTTTGGGGCTCTTTCAGGTGAAAGTTTGGTTCGCTTTTCGTCGTAAATGAGGCTTGCTCCACTGAAAAGACGCTCACTAGCAACACTAGTTGAAGGACATGCTAAATAAGTCCTTGCCATCTCAGCAAGAAAAGGGAAACTTTTGCAATTATTTCTCCACCAAACCAGTTGGTCTTTATCTGCCTCCAAACGTGGGAGTTTTAGATAATTTTCAATAATCGATATTGTATCCTTTGACACTTCTGACTGTGATTCTTCATCTCTTCTGGAAGCTAGAAGATCTTTCATTGATTTAGCAATGCTTAAGCTAACAGATTTTGTTTCATTTGCATCTGAGAGCTTTTGTTTTTTCTTGAAAAAGGCGCTATTTTAGCTGTTTCTATCATCTCATCGCATAAGCATCCTAATTTGATTTTAACATTCTGAGAAACAAGTGGTTTAAAAAATTTTGTTTTGTACCTGGGATCTAAAAAGGTTGCAATTGTATAAGCATCATCATTTTCCAGGTTTTCAAATCTGTCGTTCGCCTCCTTCATTAATGCTTCAGTCATCCTTGAAACTCCCTTAGACTTAATAACATTTGTTAACACAACTTTCAATGTTGAAACAAGTGGTATCACATCTGACAAACATGATTCAGCTGAACTTATAGTCTTTGTTAATTCTTCAAAAGGCTTAAGGATATTAATACAATTATTTAAAATGTCATTTTCGTCAGCTGTTAGAGGCTTTATTTTTGTGCTGCTTGAAGCATAAAGGCAAATGGCCTCATTAATTTCGCTCATCCTCTCAAGCATATGCAAACTACTATTCCAGCGTGTTTGAATATCTTGCATGACAGAAAGTGGACGAACATTTAATCTTGTTTGTATTTTCTTCAGCTCATTTTAGGCTACAACCGGGGTGATTGAAATGCGTAGCAATTAACCTACATTTGGTTATTAAATCGGATGCACATTTTTGACTCATAATGGAATTTTTAACTACTATCTGAGTTTGGTGTGCAAAGCAATCTACATTTTTCACTCTTGCCAGAGAAAGTGCTTTTTTTATATTTGTTTACTATCCGCGAATGCGGATGCGGTTGCGGATATCCAATTGCGGATATCCGCGGATGCGGATATTGGAAAAATGATGCGGATGCGGATATCCGGTCCACCTCTAATATATATATATATATATATATATATATATATATATATATATATATATATATATATATATATATATATATATATATATATATATATATATATATATATATATATATATATATATATATATATATATATATCACAATGGTTCTCCCTGGAGAGGTGCAGCGGTTTGCCCCGACTAGAATAGTACCTGGGGACTGTTAGGAGATTCCCTGTAACCTTTTGGGGCAACTATTCTGAAAGGAACAAATTGACAGTCCCGTAGAAGCCATGACAGGCCTAGCTAGCCGGTGGTGGATTGACATAACTCAAGTTTTGCAGGTGAGGCCTCGGAACTCAAATGGATTTTTTCGGTTGTGGATCAGGTGAGATAATGAACTATGGACAAGACAACATAAACACACTTTCCGCATTGGAACGATTAACACTAGCACAATGGAAGGTAAGGAGTAGGAGGAGGTGGTGGAGATGATGGATGAAAGGGCACTGGACGTTCTGGGAGTGTGTGAGACACGCATTAAGGGTCAAGGAGGTTGGAGGATTCATAAGTGATATATAAGGGAAGGGATGAAGAGTGAAAGTATGGCGTGGTGATATTTTATTCGCTAGGATTATCGGAGAGAGTGGAGAAGGTGATATATCGGAATGAAAGAATGGTAGCTGTTATACTATGATTGGAGGGAAAAAGTTTAGCATTGGTTCAGATTTATTCTCACACCACGGAAGAGCACAGTAGGAAAAGATTGTTTTTTACAAATTAGTTACAAAATGTTTTTGATGGAAAAATGCGAAGGAAAAAATTTTTATTGGGGACTTCAAAACCCATATGGGAGTTGAGTAAGAGGGAATCGAGACCGTGATTGAAACATTTTGAATTTGCGATAAAAATGTGGAGGGGAACGTCTCATAGACATAGGACGTGAGCGGTGCCAGAGTAGTGGGGGGAAAGGTGATAATATGTCCAGTTTTTAAGAAGGGGGATAGGGGAGAGTGCCAACTATAGTGGAATATCATTGCTACCTCATAATCTGAAGATATATGAAAGAGTCTTGGAGAAGAGGTTGAGGGCGAGAGTGAAGCACAAGTTGAGTAAAGCATAATATGGATTTAGGCCAGGGAGAGGAACCATGGATTTAACATTTACAATGAAAATGTTAATTTATAAGAACTGTGAATAGAATAGAGAGACGTACGTGGCTTTTATCAACTTGGAGAAGACGTTTGACAGTGTGCCAAGGAAGAAATTTTGGAACACTCTGGTGGACCACATTATGAGGTTGATCCCAAGATGCTGAGAGTAATACGGGGTTTGCATGCAATAAGTGAAAGTGCTGCCAGAACAGCACTGGAACTGAGCGACTGGTTTGTTGTTGGTGTAGGGGTCAGGCAATGAATTGTCCTGTCCTTGCTGATGTTTGTATTATGTATGGATAAGTGTATCTGTGAAATAGTAATGGTGGAAGAGCTGGGATTGGTATTGGCGTACGCTGATGACATCGCGATTGTGGCTGAGGACAGAGCCACATTACAGATAGCGTTGATGGTCTGGGGAGAAGTGTTGCATAGAGAGGGCCTAAGTATGAGCAAGATCAAGACTGAGGTGATGAAAATTGCAAGGGAGCATGAAGATCTCAATATTGAGGTGCATGGTGTGAAGATAAAAAATGTGACTAAGTTTAAATACTTAGGAGTGACTGTGAACAGTGATGGACAAATGGCTGGTGAGATTGAGGAAAAGAATAGGTAAATTCTCCAGAAGAGTGGGAAAATTATACACTCTCCTGAGGAATAGATACATACCGAGAAAGGTTAAGGTCCTGCTGTAATGTAAGGCCGGTCCTAATTCATGGTTCAGAGGAGTGAACTCTACCACGAGGAAAAGAAGCAAAATTGCTGGTGCTGAGATGAGAGTGCTGAGGGTAATAGTAGGAGTACCGAGATGGGAGCGTAGGACTAACGAGGAAATTCGACAAAAATTACTAGTGGAACCAATTGAGGAGTTGGTGGAGAGACAGCAATTAAGATGGCATGGTCATGTGCAAATGATGGAAGATAATAAGTACCCAGTAATGTTTTACAGCTGGTACACGCGAGGTAGAAGACCTGCGGAAAGACCAAGAAAAAGATGGAAGGATGGAATTGCTGATGCGGTCGAGACGGATGATCTTTATCGAAACAGATTTGCATGGAGAGGCCTCACAAATAATAATGCACAGACCTAACTTCCGAGGCTTGGTGAGAATATATATATATATATATATATATATATATATATATATATATATATATATATATATATATATATATATATATATATATATATATATATATATATATATATATATATATATATATATATATAAGGTAATTGATATGGCGAAGCATAAAGTTGTCTCGGACTCCTATGCTCATGGCTCAACTCTTCGTTACCCTTTTCAGTATAAAAGAAGCTAATCCCTCCTTCCCTCCCTCCCTCCCTCCCTCCCTCCCTCCTCCCTCCTTCCCCTCCCCTCCCTCCCTCCCTCCTCCCTCCTTCCCTCCCTCCCTCCCAACAGCAGTTAAGTGAGGCAATAAGAGTGGTCTTCAAGCAACTAACCTTCGATCTTCCTAGTAGTCCAAATTGGGGCACCGAAAACATCGTCTTTTTCAATGTCTCAAAATCTAAAATCCTCCATCTCTCTACTCGACACAACCTAACACATAACTATGACATCTTATAAAACACACAACTCAAACCTTCATCTCTCCTTAATATTCATTGTTTCTTTTTCTCGTGATCTTTCTTGGAAGCTTCACTTTACTTCTCTTTCTAAATAAGCTTCTAAAAAGTTTAGTATTTTTCGTAATTTCTGTGTGGAATACGCCTCATACATTCGGGGAGGTTCTACTCATACAGCTCTTCCCGATAAATGGAGTCTAAAAGTTTTCATTCTCTAAATCCTTACTCTTTCACTAACTCTCTGCAGTTCTTTTTGCCCTTCGAAATGTTGCGTCACTCTCTCTATATTATCACTATTACAACGGGACACTCTCCTTCTGAAATCTCCCATCGTATACCTTATCCACTGAGAATATATTATATATATATATATATATATATATATATATATATATATATATATATATATATATATATATATATATATATATATATATATATATATATATATATATATATATATATATATATATATATATAAAAAATATAAGTTGCCTCGAACTCTTGTGCCGATAACTCCACTCTTCTTTATTGTTTTCGGTATATATATATATATATATATATATATATATATATATATATATATATATATATAAATATATATATATATATATATATATATATATATATATATATATATATATATATATATATATATATATATATATATATATATATATCACTTCAGTTTCTAAGCAACTTTTATGATTTACTCTCTATAATGCATTTCCATCATGGTACATTGTACAATACGAAGACCAACTCAAAAAAAAAAAAAACTTAAAACACAGACCACCGTACTGTAACGCCTGCACCAAAATTACTACAATTCAAACTCTGAAAAAGATAAATTAATAAGTAAACATTTAACATGAAAAGATAATTCGACGAAAACTTTTCAGGTAACTTTAAATATTTATCCTATTTAAATAGCATTAAATATATTTTTGAAGATAATGAAATTTAAGAACGGCGTGTGTCGCTTTAGGTCATGTGTTGTAAAACGACCAAGGAAGGAGCACCAGAGTGAAAGAATTTGAAAGAATGTTTGGATTTCAGATTGCTCTTTCAAAAACCACTTTGTTCTCACAAGAATTAAGATAAATTCCTCCTACAAACAAATTCCTCTCTGTCGTGCACACACACACACACTCACACACACATACACACAACACATGCATTCATACACGACATTATATATATAATATATATATATATATATATATATTATATATATATATATATATATATATATATATATATATATATATATATATATATTATACATGAAATTAACCTTTCGGTGTTGTAAACTGCTCAGACTTGCGGTCGTGCATCTTTAAATTCTCTTTAAAATGATTATTACTGCTTCTGCTGGAGGGATCCTTTGGAGCGAGCAGAGCGCATAACCCAAATGATTCTCACTAATACCTATTCCTGGACTCATACCTATTCCTTTTCCTTTCTTTTTGTCTAAGACTCACAAACCTTGGTTTGATTGTGAATGTTGAAGAACTATTTGTTGCCACTTAAAGCGAAAGAGAGCCATGATTCTTATACTTCCTTCCGAAATCGTGCAAATTAAAAGTAGAAACTCTCTTCGGGCATTCTGCAATATAGATTAGTTCCAACTACGATTCTTACTTTTCCCCCTACTTTTTTCAATCGAAGCTTCCTGCTATCTTTCATTCTGCTAAAGTCGAGTTTCTTTTCATACATTTGCCTCTAATTTTATCGTAGGTGACTCTTGATCTATTTTTCATTTCCACCAACATCTAACTCATTTATTTCTAATATTTTAATTTAATCTAAATGCGTATTTTCTGTTATCGCTGAGCTTTAAACAATGAAGGGGTATAGTCAAAATGTAATCCCATATGTTTTTCTTAAAACTTGTGCTTCCGAAATTGCATCCCTATAAAGGGAGACCTTTAACAATCCTCCAACTATTGTCTAATTATTTTAACTTCAGTCCTTTCTAAAGTTTTCATTAACAGAAAGATTTGAAAATGTCTTAAACCTTCTAATCTTACTTCAGATTAGAAGACTATGTCGCCAAGAGCGTTTAATTAGTAATGATTTTCATTCTCACTGACTCATTGTCATCTATATTTCGTCATTTCTGGGAATCAATTGCTGTAAATCTGAACATATCGAAAGCTTTGATAAAGTCTTGAACAAACCTTAAATTTCTAAACTTCCCTCATTCAAACTCAATCCTTCTCTCCGTGGCATTATAATTTTCTTTCCGTGGGTTCATAGCAGCTGTTGTAGAAGACCAGGATTCACACTTGAAATACTGTATATCAATAGTGATGCTTCCTAAGATCTTGTCCTATCTCCAACTTTTTCCTATTTTACATAAATGACCTCTCGGTCACTCCACAACGACTTTACCCTCTTATGACGATGACTCCACCTTTATAAAATTTTATTCGTCTTGAATGGCTTCTTAGACATTAGCAGATAAATAATGCAAAGATTGTTGCCATTGACCAACTAACCTCTGATCTTTTCCGTATTTCTGGTTGATTTCAATACCGAAAACTCATTTCGTTCATCTTTCGACTTAACATAATTTACCGCACAATATGACATCTTAAAAAACACTAACTCAAAACTTCTTTTGTTTTTAATATTCATGGTGTTTAAGTTATACGTAATTTTTCTTGGAAACATAATATTTCTTTCACTAACAAAACAAACTTTTAAGAGATTGGGTGTTCTAAGACCTTGGAAACTTCCTCACACCACCCCGAAGCTGTTCTTCTTTATTGGGATGCCATTTTCCTTTGCATGGAAAAAGTTTTACACGTATGTGGTTATTCCACTCACAAAGAGTTTTTATCTTATCAATTCTTCTGCCTTCACTGAATCTTTCAAGTCCTTTTCTGCTAGTCGAATTGTTCACTCTCCTTATACTTTTGCTATTACTGAAGGCCAGAACATACACTTGAAATACTGAATATCAATAGTAATATTTCTCAAAATCTTGTCCTATCAACTCTCTTTCTACTTTATATTAATGACATATTTAAAAGGAAAAAAAAACCTGATTCACCTAGTAACAAGTTAACTGCTTTCGTTAACTTCTTTGTAGATCAGAACTAGTCAGTCGAGTCTTTCTAGTCTCATCCTTTAATTGTTAAGCTCGATTTTTACTCTTACTCAGCAAGTAAAAGCATGGAAAGTTCTGCCAGACTGCAGTTTGAACCACTTAAATATTACAAAAACTTCTAA
>SEYY01003063.1:0-5000 GCA_009176605.1 Armadillidium nasatum | reverse complement strand
CACCTTTCCAGTCAGTGTAGAAATGTATGTCAACTTTTATTTGATGAATGACTAATAGGAAAATCCATGCAATATATTAATAATAATAATAATAATAATAATAATAATAATAATAATAATAATAATAATAATAATAATAATAATAATAATAAATTTTAATTTCCACGTTATTTCCACTAACATTGTTCTCAAATAATATCTCAACAAAAGTTCAGTCATGCATAAATGATACATTGCATTATTAGGCAATATTATTACACTCAAATAATAAAAGGAACCTTAAAGCATATATATATATATATATATATATTATATATATATATATATATATATATATATATATATATATATATATATATATATATATTATATATATAATATATATATATATTATTGATGCATGTGACATCCGCATTAAATTTGATATCCGCATCAGCAGTTCATGATTTTGCATTTATCTGCATCCGCATCCTCATCCGAAATTAAATGCGGATGTATAAAATTTTGAAAGTTTTTAATTTGTTTTCTAATGTTTGATTAATTTTTTTGGATTGCATAAATAAGAAAATAATCATTTTTCATATATATATATATAATATATATATATATATATATATATATATATATATATATATATTATATATATATATATATATAATCTTCCTTTTCTCCTGTTGTTCGCTCTGATGGTTCTGTTGCTAACATCCAACTGAAGAGGCCAATCTCTTCGGACTCCTGTTCTCCTTTAATTCAACCTTGATCGACTACGGCAATCCTCATAATACTTCTTCTCTTCTCAGATGTCCCATGCCGTTACCTGTGATTACATTTGATCATTAGCACTGGATTCTGAAATCAATGAACGTTAGGAAGGCAAGCTGCCCGAATGGTCTTCCTCCCCGAGTTTTAAAGGAGTGTGCTTCTGAGCTTTCTCCATCCCTCGTTCAACTTTTCTCCCTATGCCTCAATACTAGTACTCTCCTTCTATTCCGAAGAAAGACAGGCACTGATCCATCTAACTCTTCGCCCTATAGCTCTCACTTGTATTCTGTATTAGATCTTTGAAACCCTTCTCAACTCTCATTTCTGAGATCATATGAAATCCCATTAACTTCTTTTTGATCATCAGTATGGCTTTCGAAGTTTGAGGTCTACAGGTGATTTACTTTTCAATCTCACAGATTTATGATCTTCTGCTTGATATATCTAAGGCATTTGACCGGGAATTGATTTCCAAACTTCCCTCCTTTGGATTTCCTCCTTCTCTTTGCTTACTTATGTCTAGCTTTCTTTGTAATCGTTCTATTTCGACTGTTGTTGATGGGGCGACTTCTTCTTCATTTTCCGTCAAAGGTGGTGTTCCACAGGGTTCTGTCTTGTCTCTTACTCTATTCCTACTTTTAATTAATGATCTTCTCAGCTGCTCATCTAACCCAATCCATTCATATGCCGATGACTCAACCCTCCATTCTTTTACTCATTTCAAATCTGCTCCCTCTTTTGCATCTAGAGATGTCTCTCGCTTTTATCTTTCCGATTACATTCTTCCTATGTGAATAGAATTTTCCAGTGGGGTCGTCTCAACCTTGCGAATTTGAACTCTTTAAAAACTAAACTTGAAATCTCCCTCTCAGAGACACCCCATAACTTTTCTATTTCTTTCGATGGTTTTCCCTTCTCTCCTGTTGCCAATGTAAACATCCTTGACTTTCATATAAAGAAAAAAGTCTTGGAAACCTCACATCACAATGGTTGCTATTGCGTCTTCAAAGAAGCTGGGGGTTCTGCTTAGGCTAGAATTTTTTACTTCTTTGCAGTTATTCCATTTATACAAGGGTTTCATCCACCTTTGTATGAAGTAATGCTCTCATATCTGGGGTGGCTCAGGTTTCACTCATCTTTTGGAAAGGGTTGAGTTAAAGGCTAATAGACTTAAAAACTGTTTCTCTCTTTCTAATTCACTTGACCTTTTACCTTTGCGGCGTGATGTTGGTGCCCTGTCTCTTTTCTATAGGTACTACAGCGGCAAATGCTCGAGGGAACTATCCACTCGCGTACCTCCACCTTTACGGCGTCCTCGTATCACAAAGTTATCACATTAGTATACATCCGCCTTTCCGACGGCCTCGTTGCACAAGGGGTGCATTGTCTGCACATAAATTTTGTGTGAACAAAAGAAACTCCAGACTTGTCGGCTGTGATGTCTCCATCTTTCCTGCCACCGCTCTGTTTTGTGGAATTCTCTCCCATCTTTTGTCTTTCCTGTCGAATTTAATCTCAATTACTTTGAAGCTCATTTCTGTGCTCACCTACAAAATTTGCCTTAGGTGGGACTTGTAGGGTTTTTCTTATTCTCTTATTTACCCCCTCCTTGAATAGGGCTCTGCCCGTGAACGGTAGTGATGTGCTAATATATATATATATATATATATATATATATATATATATATATATATATATATATATATATATATATATATATATATATATATATATATATATATATATATATATATATATATATATATATATATATATATATATATATATATATATATATATATATATATATATATATATATATATATATATATATATATATATATATATATATAATATATATATATATATTAGTGATGGATCGGATGTCATTTTTCAATTTTGCGGATGCGGATGCGGATGTTTGAATTTTGGAAAGATGCGGATGCGGATGCGGATGTTGAATTTTCAAAAGTGCGGATGCGGATGCGGATGCGGATTTGAATTTTCGAAAGTTCGGATGCGGATTGCGGATGTTAATTTTGATGAGGATGCGGATGCGGATGCGGATGCGGATGCGGATGTTAATTATATATATATATATATATATATATATATATATATATATATATATATATATATATATATATATATATATATATATATATATATATATTATATATATATATATATATATATATATATATACATTTCACTATCACCTTTCCCACTTTCGTGGTGGTCCACAATTCCCTTACAAACATAAATATTCTTACCTTTCAACGCCTTTTCCCTCCATCTCTGTCTCCACAAATCTTCTACCCTCGTCTAAACTCAAATTCCTTTCATCAAAATCACTCTCACTCCATCCATCCATCTCCACTTCGGCCTTCCCCTCCCCCTACCCTTCCCCTATCTACATCGGATCTACGTAACTTGCCAACCATTCTGTTCTCTTTCATTCTTCACATATGTCCAAACCATTTTAGCACATCCTCCTCCTCTCTATCAATTACACTCTTCTTCTATTTACACATCTCCCTTATTCTTTCATTTCTAATCCTATCAATCCTTCTCAATTTAAATATCGCTCTCAAATCTTTCATCTCAAAGACATTGAAACTTTTTCTCGACCGAGCACTTATCGTCTATGTTTCACACACATAAAATACAGAAGGTGAACACATACATTCAAACATTCTTATCTTTATTTCTTTCGAAATTTTTCCTTTCTTCCATACTTTTCTTAGGCCCCCAATACTTTCATTCCTTCTACCACTCTGTTCTTTATTCCTTTTTCCGTTCCACCCTTAACTTCCACCCAACATTACTAGATATTTGAATTCATTCACCTCCTCAAGTTTCCATTCTCACACTTCTACAAATCAATTCCTCCCTCCACATTTCCTCATCCCCACCTCCAATGCTCATAACTTTATTCTTCGCTGGATTGAATTTCAATCTCGTGTTTGCACATTTCCCTTCAAACTCTCTCACAAGTATTTTCATCTTTTCTCCAGATTCTGCCACCAACACATGCCGCATCATCTGCAAAAAGTAAAACATTCACTTCACATTCACCCTCCATTTTTCTAAGTAAACCATTCATCAATAGATTAAATAACATGGAGATATTACAAACCCCTGTCTCAATCCCACTCCTATGCTAAACCAATCCGATAGTTCTCTCTTCACCCTCACTCCTGATCTACAATTCGCATATATATATATATATATATATATATATATATATATATATATATATATATATATATATATATATATATATATATATATATATATATATATATATATATATATATATATATATATATATATATATATATATATATATATATATATATATATATATATATATATATATATATATATATATATATATATATATATATATATATATATATATATATATATATATATATATATATATATATATATATATATATATATTAGGGTTGGCCGACGCACCGGGTGCGGTGCGGTGCGTGGTGCGGTCATTTTGGTGCGGTGCGGTGGTGCGGTGCGCAACACATTTTCAGCAACCCGGTGCGGTGCGGTGCGGTGCGGTGCGGTGCGGTGCGCAAAGGAAAATCAACGGTGCGGTGGTGCGGGCTGGTGCGGCCTCTGGTGCGCACCGCACCGAAGCTGATGTTTCCTGCGATAATCATCTGTTTGTCAGATTTTATTATATATATATATATATATATATATATATATATATATATATATATATATATATATATATATATATATATATATATATATATATATATATATATATATATATATTATAATTGAAATTGTTCATATTTTCAAGGTATCATGACAGAAGAGTTAAAGTTACTATCTTTATTCCACCTTCCTCATTTCCTCTTGAAATTTCCTCAACAGAAAAATGAAATAGATTGTAAAAAGACGTGTCTCACTTTCCTGTTTCAATGAAGGAGGTATGCGATAGTAGAGTTCAAAAGAGCAGTGCTGTTGTAATGAGCGATAGAATGGAAAGTAACAGAAATTTGACGTGGGCAAAGAGATTGAAGAGAATTAGTGTGAAAGAACTGAAAAGACTTAGATTCTATCTTTTCAAGAGCAACATGAGTGGGACTATCCCAGATGTGTGAAACGTACTCCATACAGTGAAAACAAGGCACCTGTGAAAAGTAAACAAATTTCAAAGGAGCTCCAGAATATTAAACATCATAGAAGCTTGTTTTCATAGA